>DF237526.1:0-56738 GCA_000708835.1 Klebsormidium nitens
ATGACGATGAGGAGTCTCAATCATGATGCACCAGCCCTAGGACTCGGGAGTCAACGATCGGGAGTCGTGCTCACGAATCACGATGCTACCTAGATCTCTGCTTTTCTGATCATTGTCAAGAACATATATAAAGTGCATTGTCATGATGCCTCAACGAGCTGACTAAGCCGCTGAGCTGCAAGATTCCAGCATTGGCCGAGACTGTTGCAGTGTTGGATACAGCTTCACGATTCATTGCGGCAGACCGGGGGCAGGACGATCAAATGCGAGAAAGAAAGTGTACAAAGAGGTGGCGCTTCTCAACGAAGGCGCGTGCGCTCAGGCCCAGAGGGACGAGTATTACAACCAGACGCTATTATTTCAATGCATTGTGCATTGATCCTAAGAGACGCTTGAGCTGTATTCCCTGATTTCCTTTGAGCTTGGGCCGCCTTTGTTTTGGATCAGACGCTCAATGGCGACCTCTTCTCTCTGTCATTTGAAGTCCCGTTTCTGCGGAGTCCTTTTCCGCCCACCGCCTCAATCTTCTGCAGAAACAGTACGGTTTCCAACCGCAGCCCCACGCATTAGTCGAACTCCAACCCTCCAGGTGAATGAGCTCAGATTTTACTGCTCCACATCAGCGGGCACAAACGCTTGTTCGTTATAGGAGCCCTTCTGATGTCTTCCCTTATGCTCTCCACTCTCCAGCTAGGTGGTTTCTCTCCAGCTAGGTGCAGTTGCAACATTGCTTGAAGGAGCCAAAGATTCAGCAGCTTTTGTCCATAGCAGCCCTTTGCTTAACAAGATGAAAGATCAGAGTTACGAGTGAGAAGTTGAGTGGAAGGTCCATACAAAGCATACTGCTGAACAGAGATCTCTTCTGGACAACTGACTCAGCCCTGTACACATTTACAGTTTGATATTGAGGTTAGGTGATGGAAAGGTCATTTTTTGTGTGCATTTCCGCACCCGCTCTCTCTTGCGCCTGATGAAATGGAAGCTTTAGTTGCTGTCCAAGTGATCAGGCCACCAGAGGAGCATTGCTCTCTGCAAAGTCTTCTATAGATCTGACAAAGCTCAACATACTTACCTGGAACCCTGGGTGCAATCCGCCAGTCCATACCAATTGTTCTAGCAGATTAGCTGCAAATGATGTTAGCTGAACCCTACTGTTTACGCTTTCCTTTCCAGCAAAGGCCATCCCACAGGGCTTGCAGTCCTCTAGGGAAACCACTCTATAAAACCAAGAAGAAGGCAGCATCATCGAGGCAGGCCGCATTGCAAGGCAGCATCGTTACTGACGTCAGCCTTCCAGGTAGGTAGAGAAGAAGATGTCCGCAAGAAAAGCTTCCGGGATGAAGGTGTTCATACACCACAGTCATTTGACGCCGAGGCTAGGAAGCCAAAGTTGCCAGGCTTGTCCCTTTCTCATGCCTTTGAAGAACATCAGGATGCTAGAACATCCGAATGTACCGTCCTAGCCAGGTTTGTTTGGCCACTTTCTCAAGCAGTAGTGCCTTTAAGCCCTTTGTCAGAAGTTTCGGCCCACAATTGCCACAAGGTAACTCTCCGGATAGGGATCAGAATGCATTTTTCCACATAAGAGCATGCAGCTTCCTGGTTGGGGCGCCCAGCAAAAGCAGCCTTCAAGTTGGCATTCCCGATCCTGTACATGTTTATATCCGATAAGGTATCAACCCATACGCTGGCAAGTTCTCCGGTGGGACTCGGTTTGTCATCAACCGATATTGCGCGCTGTGCTGCAGCCGTTCTGGCCCCTCCCCAAGACTTTTCCACCAACCCGCCGCAAGACCCTGCAGCATCAAAGCGGAACGACATTCAGCGTCCGGAAGACGACAGGGTTCTTTCCTGGAAGAAGATCTGGTTTCCTGTCGCTATCCTGGCAGACCTGGACGTGCAGAAACCAACGTCGGTTACGCTGCTCAACATCGAAATGGTGATCTGGCGAGAGCAGGGGGGGGCTTGGGCTGCTTTCATGGACAGGTGTCCTCATAGGTGGGTACTTAGCTTGCCGTTCTCTGCTTCTGTTTTGGCTAGGGCACTTCAAATTGCCAGTGAATCTCGAAGGGTGTCTAGGCTCCTCTTTGGATGAAAGAGAGTTGAGCGTAGCAGCTGCCAAGATCAGGTGGCCTCCAAATAAAGGAGAAACGTTCTACTGATGCGAAAGGGCCTTCACTTTGTCTGAATTTGGGCTTGCAAAGCGATTGAGTGAGCTCCCACTTACAATCAACAACGCCGCTGCTTTGCTGGTGAAGTACTTTCATTCACAACTGGAGCCGCAGACTTTTTTGTTTCGGTTGAGTCTTCGTTCCATTTAGCAATTTCTTTCTCGTAAGGAACACTTTCAGCGAATAATCACACTTTTCGTGCCAGGCTCGCACCACTTTCCGAGGGTCGGGTGGAGAAGGGCGTCCTACAGTGTGCCTATCACGGCTGGGCGTTCGATAAAAAGGGAACATGCGTCCGCAACCCGCATGTAAGCCTCTGGCCCCCATCTTCGACCCCAACTTACACGAAGCTTTTAGAGCTCTTTCAACAAAGCACCTGCAAGCGGACTCTCAGAACTCTTTCCGGATTCGAAATTGAATTTTGAGTTGGCTGGAATGTCCTTCTTCTTTGTCAGCCTGGCTTCGCCCTCCTGGGGCGAAACGTACATAGCCCTGAGATCCATGAAGGCTGTACTCGGTGTTGAATTGAGCACTGAGTCAACCGGGTTAATCGCAGTTAGGCGGGTTAACTGGAGCCTTTGCTCTGATGAAGTGCCCGGTTCACATGAATCCGCTCAACATTGAAAGGCTTTCTCTGGACCTTGGGCGGCTGTTCAGCATCCCATGTCAGCCCCGTCTGTAGCCGAGCCGGACTCAGAGGATGTATGGCTTTACTGATTCTGAACAGACAGAGAGGGATCCAAGGTTCATTTTCTTTCTGACGGTTGTGCTCAGCTAGTTATATCAGGTTCGTTTGTGACAGTGGCGCGAAAACAAAGAAGGCCTCGGGTCGGGTGCCCGCGGCCGGTCTTAGCAGGCGGCCAAGTGACTGCTCTCATAATGGCTGTTCTCAGAGGCACGTGTGTCAGAATCACAAATAGGCTTAGCCGTACTATTTTTCCTGATGAGCCACGAGAGAACACGCGTCTTGTGGAAAATAACGGCACCGCTTCTGGCCACCCCTTCTGGCTGACAAGTCTGCAATTGAACATCGTCAATCGTGAGGGCTAGCTCCCTTTCAAAAACATGCGTTTTCTCAGAGCAAACCCATCAACACTCGAAATTTCTGGAATCCGTGGTCAACAAGTACTGGCCAACCCCTGCGCTTCTCTTTCATTCTTTACGGTTGGGACTTGTCGGCTGCCAATCACGAAACCTGACCACCCACCGTGCCGCCACGTGTCAGGCGGACAGTCCGCAGGCCGAGGCAAAGGTGTGCTCGGATCGAAGGTCGCGGTGTCAGAGCTTTCCCACTCGGGAGGCCCACGGTCTCCTGTGGGTCTGGCCGGAATCCGGCACCGATGCCTGGCTGGAGGCGTCCATGCACGCTCTCCCGGAACATCCGGAGTTGCTCGACCCGGGGTGGGTCGGTTCTGAGGGGTGAGGCCGTACCCTTCGGTGCACCGAAGCTTGTCCATGTATACTTATTCTCGTCATGAGTTTGCAGAAAGGTTTGATTTGCGAGAGTCTCACGTGCTTAGGAGATTCTGAGACTTTTATGTCAGCCGGAAGAAGCTTTTGGCAGGGATAGCTCATGGTTTCGAAGAGAGGGACACCGCAAACAAAGCCGCGGCTTCTGGTTGGCCTTTGCGCTATCCAGACGTCACAACTTTGAACAACTTAGCGTGTCCTTCTGAACGTCCTGAAAGCAGAAAAGAGTCATGTTTCCGCTACACGGAAGAAAGACGCGAGAACCGTTTGCGGAGCTTGACAGACCGCTCCATTAGACGTCCTTCTTCATCACCGATTTTTCGGGTAATTTCTTGACCGTCCCTGCAAAGGCAAAGCTACGGGAAAAGCTCCGCTTCAACTTACAGCGGTGCTAACACATGAGTCCACTGTAGCGCGCAAGAACACAAGCTTCGAGATCCTTCAACCCGGGTTACACAGCGTCCTCTTCAAAAGCAAATCAGAGGAGTGAACCAGCTAATTGAATTCACGTGCAGGCCGTTCAACCGGCTTGACGAGCCCATCAATTGGGACATCATGGTCGAGAACGCAATGGACCTGGCTCACGCGCCGTTTGTGCACCACGGGGTAGTTGCAAAGATGGAGGATTACAGACCGATGCACGCGGAGCTGACAGAAGCCTCCGACGACCCATCTAGAGTGAGAGGGGTTTTGAGAGAGATTGACGCCCGGGAATCGAACTTGCGTTCTGGTTGCGGGCGCATAGCATTTGCCACCTCAGAATCCGAAGGGCCGTGAAATTTGCACTTTTTGAAGAGGCAGCCAATTTGTAGACCAACGTCTAGTGTTTCGAAGGCCATCACCTCGTTGTTGTACAAGAGCAGCGGAACTGGTTTCATTGAAAATGTTTTCGAAGGACTATCTTCTCAATGCATACGTTGGCTCGACGTCGGAGGAAAGATGCGGGCAATTGATTTGCTGCGACTCTGAGCGAGAAGGTAACGTTCGCGCGTAAGCTAGGAGGCTTTTCGAATTCACAACTTAAGAGTTTCGGGCATCACAGAAGCACTCTTCGCGAAGTTCTGAGAAAGAAAACTTTTGAGATACCTCGATTCTGGAAGTTTACGAAGCTTCGAACTCCACTGACTCGGATGCATACGAGTTCTTGATCTGAAACCTCACTCCTTCTTTTCCAGGGCTTTGAGATTCAGCATGACGGGTACACCCAGCACCAGAAAGAGGAAGACTTCAAGGGAACGCGACGATTCACGCCAAATAGCATAAGGTCAGAACGACGACTCTGCCAAGACATGCACGCTTCAGAAGCACTGACGACCTTGACAGCCTACGCCCGTCTACTTGGCCTTACTGCATTCCGACTCCCCAACATTCAAAAGCGCTGGAATGCAATTTTTAGACAGCATTGCTCAGCTTTAGTCAACGCTGATGCCTGTGGGGTACTGTTAACCCAATCAGCATTCGATCCGTAACCCTTTTCTGGCAGGGTTGAGTACAAGTACAAATCCGGACGCGTCGACTTCTTCGTTCTTCACTTTGTCCCCATGAAACCCGGCTGGACTCGGGGCTTCCTCAAGGTCGTCCACAAGAATCCCCCGGCTATCATCAAGCTGGTGAACCGCCTCCCGGACTGGCTGCTGCACAGCAACGCGCTTGGGATTCCCGACCAGGACGTCCTCATTTTGCACAAACAGGCGAGTCCTCGTTTCACCCGCCTGGGGACGGCGACCGAAAGGCGTGGCTTACGGGAGCATCATCCGTTGTCTATCTTTATGCTTGGACTGGATGGGCGCACCTGGGTGCTGTTACGGATTCCCGACAAGTAGGGCCAGCTCCGAGGCAAGGGTTTGAGAAACTGTCATTGCTGGTGGGCATGCTGTGCATGAACAGACTTGATCAAAAAAGTGCATAAATGCGATTTTAAAAGCATCACAAATCCCAGAGTGTGTTTCAACTTCAATTCTTCCAGGGCGCTGCAAACTGTGGTTCCCTTCGCCTGTTGACCGCAAAAAACTTGAAGGGCCTTTTATGAAGCTATGGCGAGGTTTCATTAATCCGGCTGTTCCTTTTGTTCACAGGAGCGAAACTTGCGTACGTCTTACCGTAAAGGAACAAAGGCATACTTCTTACCGAACGAGTCCGACGGGTAAGCCGGCTTTGAAATACATGTGCGTGCTGCGCGCGTTGTTGCTGTCTGTTTCCCAGCTTAGCTTGCAGCTTTCGCGCGCTTTCAAACCATCGCAAAGCCATTTGAAATATCTGAGGAGGACATCAACGTTGATGAAGATCAAATGGTACTGTGCTTCGTACCTTTGAAAAAGGCTGCTTTCAGCATTTCCGCAGCCCCATTCTGGTTGATGGAATCTTCTTACCGCCCACCTTAATTCCCCCCATAGATAAACTGCCGCTGCGACTGTTTTGCTGATGCCGTCCTTCAAGAAGACCTTTCATTCGGTACTTCATTCGCACTTCATATCCATGTAAAGAAGTCGACCAACACCCTCGAATCGAAGTGCTTACGGACTCGGCCTTCATCAGTGCTGGAAAGGTCACGATTCGAAACCTGGCGCAACAATCATTTGCCGCTTGGCTTGGTTACAGGGGCGTGATTGCTTTTAGAACGTGGCTAAGTGAGAAGGCCGGAGGTGATGTGGGCTGGGGGAATGGGGCCACGTCGGCAGATGCTGGGCCTCAATTACCGAGAAGCCAGCTTCTCAATCGTTTCAACAGGCACGCCAAGGGATGCCACGTGTGCTTGCGAGTAGGTGCTGCCAGCTGACTGAGGGCTGACTCAAAAGAAACGCTTCCAATCACTCGTTTCGCGCTAAGGATGTAACGCTGAAGCAAAGAGGTCCCACCCAACCGAATTCCGTACTAGTAAGATCCTCGAAGAAAGAACGTAGCTCTTCTTTTGTTCGTCGACGACAGTCTGTCGTGGTGACCTTTTTCTTTGCACGAAACAAACAAAGCCTGCTTCGTACTCAGAAAGTGTTGCTGCTTTGACTCTTTTCCGAGTCAACCCCGCTCCAGTGCAAGTCAGACGCGAGCAAGGCCCCTTTTCTGGTTGATCAGTGCCTCAAGAATGGCACAAGGAAGAACCTGGTTCATTGCTCAATGAAGGCCTGCACAAAAGAGATTGATAGAAGAACTCAAAGCTCTGTTAACGCGTTCCGAGACTCTGAATCCCGTCCGAGACACTTACGTTATCGTTTAATGCGCCCAGTCGAGAAGTTGCTGAAGAAACGTTTTGTTTGCAGGCGATGGCGACCATAGACCGCATCCGTTCCGCGCTTACATTTGGAGCCGGTGTCCTTTTCTTGTTGGGCATTTATGTAGCCAGTCGCCGGGGAGCGTTGGCCAACTGGGTGCCTGCTTTCATTGGAGCCGCAGTCATGCTGGGCTTGAAAGAGCAGTTGCGCAGATTCAGGAGGACTTATGTGACGGGCTGCAACTCAGCAGAGGTCGACTACACGTAGAGACTCTGTGTTTGGAGAGGATGACCATCGTTCCTTAGGTTCCGCGTCGACCGAAAACTGCTGGGCTCACAAGCTTTGCATCTCCGATCCGCGTACAGCTTTGTACACTGCCTCTCTAGCAAAATTTTGTACCAGGTCTGTATTTCTCATGCCACGTGATCGATCGAAGGGTTCTCATTTGTCCGAAGGACCGGAGATGAGCGCTCAGACATTTCGGTCGACGCGAAACCTTATTAAATATGTCAAAGGGGACGCACTCGTCTCGCAGCCCGAAGCAGATTGGCATAGGCATGTTGATGAATTCGGCTTTTCTTATGCAGCCGACAGCAAAAGCTGGCTGCGTCAGCCAGCACTTTAGAAGGGATCTTAGAAGAAATGCGTTTGGCCTATTGACATGGTGACGCATTCACAGATCCACGCTCGTGCTCCGCAGCGGCTTGCACGGACTTTACTTCATCATTGGCGATTGGTATTGCTCATCGGCTTGATGATTGATGTCAAGTCGTCAGCCAGTAATTTGTTGCGAGTAAAGCAAAGAGAAAGTTCCGCCTTTTGTGTGGTCTGCTTATACACGCCTGGGATGCATTCAAAAAGCGTGAGACAATTCAAGCGCTGCCGTGAATCTTCCGTGAATCAAGAACCGATGCTGGGTAATCTGTGGCTAAAGTGAAGAGAAGCAGAGGGAAAATGACCTACACAATTGACGTGGACTAATCTGTCAGGTCTCGGCAACGTGAGACT
This sequence comes from Klebsormidium nitens, assembly GCA_000708835.1. Taxonomy (NCBI): domain Eukaryota; kingdom Viridiplantae; phylum Streptophyta; class Klebsormidiophyceae; order Klebsormidiales; family Klebsormidiaceae; genus Klebsormidium; species Klebsormidium nitens. Next base: position 7,856 of record DF237526.1, read on the forward strand.
CAAACCCTTCAACTTGGAGCCATGGCCGAAAGACAACTGCCGTATCCCCTTGTCAACGTTTGTTACGCTGCCCACCGCAAAGGGGCAAATAGTCGATCAGCGATCTATCCAAATCCTGCCAGCCATCTAGAGGTTAATCTAGTAGCTTAAGAGTCCCAAGCCTTGGAAAAGTGTGATAATCCGAAGCACCTTGAATCATGCGCGCGCACAGAAAGGTGAGCCGGGTCTTCCAACAGCAGCTCTTCTGATGTCTTTCGATCCCTTGTGCGGATGCTCCAACGTTTCCTTTGCCCTGTAATGCATTCCACAGGATGAGCACCCCTGCACTTTGGCCGGCGTCTGAGGCCTCCTTCCGTCCCTGGTATCAGGTGCTCCCCATCTAGTTGTCGCGTTCCCGTTCTCCCCACTAGCCGCCGCTCCCGAGCTTGTCATGCTTCTCGGTCCCAGATGAAGGCGCGCGGAACACGTGGCAAAGCTGTCCTGAGTCTTGCAGGGTTGATCATTTCCATGCCGGATTGCCAGGCCACTGGACAGTGCCGGATCTGCCAGAAAGACGCGTTACGCGTCCCTGGCATCAAGTCCTCCTGCGGCAGTCCTCTTGGCCCGTTGCTTGAAGTAATGGGGGAGCTGCAGGTCTCCTTTGTGGACTTTGCAGCGGCTTCCAAATCACCGCTTGAGACGCTTCCATCAGCTTCAACGATCGGCCACTTCGAACGGATTCTGGCACAGTAAACTCGACAGGCGGACGATTACCAGCCAGTTGATGTTGAGTGTTCGCTTGGGTGTGCCAAGCGCATCACGCAAGACTCCAAAGGTATCAGCTGACCAGCAGAATTTTGACAGAGGCAAGCGTAGAAGCGCAGCTGCTTGTTTGCCCCTTATTTCCTGCAGATTGTGAAGGGCCTCACTATTTTTTGATGCGCGTTGCAGGCAGCAGAGGTCGATCAGCTAGCTGTTGCGAGATATTTATTGGGAGGACGACTCAGAGGGGATCGGATAGCTGGCCCTTCCCCTCAGTGCCGGTGTTAGTCTCGTGTTAGAAGAGAACCAGCAAATCAGCGCCATGCATACGGTCTTCTTCCATACAAGGAACACCCGCCGCCTTTGACTCTGCGCCGGTCCGGCCCGCCTTGACAAAGGCGTCATAGTAATATGGTAGGCGCGTTAAAAATAGCGATGCCAGTCAGCGGTCACAGTCAACCGCAAATTGCAAAACCGCCAGTGTCGATCCGGTGGTCAAGGACTCAATCTGTCTGCATTGCAGTACTGACTCTTTGCTGTTGACAATGCAGCGCGCCGCAGAAACCAGCTCGTCTCCCTGCCCGGACGTTGCTATTATGCTGTTATGCAGGGGGCTGTCAAATCTCCGGTCATTGACATCTTCACATCAAAAAGTGGTGTCGCGAGCCCCTTTGACTCTTGAGCCCGGAACAAAATGTAGGCTCCATTAGAACAGCTGATCCGCTGAATACTACCGGTACCGAGGTCCTACCGACAGTACGTATAGTACTCCTTGACGACACCGGACAGAGTCAACGCCTGCAATCAGTGCAATGTGCAATGTGCATGCAGTACAGCGCCGCTATACCGTCGATCAGCTGCGTGTACTACCGTACGGTACGTACCTTAGTACGGACAGTACGGTCGCCGATGAATTTGAGGCCGAGAGCGGGCCGACAATCGTGTCAAATGATTGCCCGCGCGCCGATCCTCGGGATTGATTTTCCTCGGCGGATGGCTACGTGTACTCGGGGGTATCCTGACTGACTCCCGAGTACTATATGAGCCTTTCGCGGAACCTACATGCAGGTCCAGCTTGAACAGGGAGATTACCAACGCAACATCTTTGTCAGCTGCACGACAGTTTGACTACAGCAGCTATACTAACTAGTACTAGTAGCTCGTTCGGTAAAGATTCGGTTGGCCCAATGTCCACAGGATTGAGCTCTACTCCTGCGCCCTCGAGAAATCCGTCAGCCGCAGACATTAACTCCTGATCAGAATGGCAGCAGAGGAGTCCCCCTACGAAGGTACAACTATTGAGGCACACGCACAACTTTTGCTTCCGCTAGCGCTCCGTCAGCTAGCTGCCCACTCGCTGCCCACGTCGGTCTTGACGCCAATGCATGTATAAGATTCCTTTTGTCTGTGAGACCCGACTTCTCAATCTTCTTTTACTATTACAGCTGCAATCGGATGAAGTAGAAGTTGATGTGATGTTGATAGATGCTTAGTTCAGGCCGCTATCGTCGCGGAGATCTGCACACGCTTCGAAGATTGTGCAACGAATCAAATGAAGCTATTGACTTGCTGAGGTAGCAGGGCTCATTTTGGCAGCTCCGCTTGCATTTGCCAACCAACGAAATTCCCTGATCAATGGCAGTGAAACTACAACGCAGCACGTGAGCATTCTAGTATTTGGTGGAATTTCACCGTTCCTGCGGTTACGTGAGGTGCCGCAAAGCTAGTTTGAGATCCCACAACTTTCTGTATCAGTTTTTGGGAACCCCAACGTTCGCCAAAGTTGCAGTCAAGCATGGCGGGGAGCCTGAACAGACCGCCTGCAATGAAGCCTGCGCTGCCTGTCCGCCACATTTGCAAGCTCATGCAAGCTCAACGACCATGAACCTTGGGGCCCCAAGGTGCAACGTTCGCCTCACAATCGCAAGCCAGGCTTGTCCAACCCTTAGAAAGGAATACGCACAGCCAGGCTGGTTTGCTGGCAGCTTTGGCAAGCCCGCCTTGAGGCCGTTGTTGGCAGGGGTTCCAATATATCAAGATTACCAGCAGTCAGCTCGGCATCACGGTTGGTTCTGCGAGCTGGACTCAGAGATGGTGATCAGGTGAGGCGAAAGACTTGCTCAAATACCACCTAAGGTCCTCAACTGCGAAGCTTCAGCAATCGTGTGCGCAAAAACGAGCTGACAAACCCTGATGCCCGAAGTCACGAAAGGCAGCTGGTGAACGCAAGGCACTGGACACAGGAGCTTGACAATGTTCGTTTGTCTTGAATGCACAAAACAGAGTCCTCTTGACAAATTGGAAAACGGCTTGGCTTGTTTGAAACTTATAGAGAATGATTGAAGTATCTATTAAACAGCTTCGTGTTCAAAGTGTTACTTACTTATGCACCAAAAGGCATAGGTGTTGAGTATCCAGATCCAATTCTGCCCAAATTGTCCAGGCCTTCCAAGAACTTCAGTGGTTGACAAGAGTCGTCTCTTCTACTTCGGTGCTGGCAATCAGATGTCTCAGAATAATACGTCTCAGTATCTAGACTTGACAACTTGCCATTGAACCAACTCAGGATGACCCATCTTGAACAGTAGGTTTCATAAGCGAACGACCCACTCTACTCAATTCAGCAGCACCATCTCCTAAATTCTGCTGCCCAATTGACGGAAGGTTGCACAGCTGCCAACTAAGTGGTGCATTGGGGCTCACATTTTGCAGAACCTGTTCCTCGATCTCAATTCCGGGACCTTCTCACCAGGAACGAACTTCCCACAAAACGGATTGGGGTTTGTTTTTGCAGAAAGTGGGCGCACCTATTCACCCTCGTACGCTTCATCCTATAAGCACCACAACTTCCGAAGCTGCCCCAACGAGCTTCGTTCAGAGTGGCTCTCACGAACAAAGGTGGATCTCGCGCAATTCTTCTCTTACCACGTCATTGTTGATGGCTCTGGGGCTCATTGAATCGACTTGCGTGTCCGAATGCTCAGCTGCGGAATGGGTTAGAGCACCAGCATAGATCGAGCTTCTTGGGACCTGCCTTATGAGGTAACAGCTAGTGTCATCGCTCTATCCTGGGTCTGCTGCTATGTGTCGGGGCCAGAATGTCAACTCGAAAACGAACTTTAGAGGAGCAAGAGAATGGTCAATGAACACGTTTGAACTTCTGTCCGTCACTAACGACCGCGAGAAATAATCAGCGCGATCCCCCTGTTTGTCCATGGTTCTAGCCAGAACGGGCGAGACGTCTTTCCACAGTCGCATGAGGCTCCACGAGAACTGAGCTGCAACCTTTGCTGCTCGACCTCCACACAACGAGGCAAATCACCTGGTGTTCTCATCCTGGCTAAGTATTCCGCAGGGGAGGAGCTGAGCCGGAGTTCCGTTCCGCGCTCGGAGACTGGTTCACCAGAAACTTCATGTACTCCGGAGTCTTACACGCCGTCGTCTACGTGGCACTTTTATGCACCTACGCGAACGGGGCCGGCGTCGCTCTCCACCCCGCCGCTCTAGTTTACGGCCTCCTCGGGTCCCACGTGATCTACAACTACGACAGGATCATGGGCTGCCAGAGCGAGGACGACCGGTTGGACGCCCCGGGCCGCACGGCGTGGACCCAACGTCATTTGCAGACACTGAAAACGGTCGCCTTTTTCGAAGTCGTCGCAAACGCGGCGCTTGCATTCCTTCACCCGCGTTTACGCTACTCGCTGGCTATGATTCTTCTCTCCTTTCTATACACCCAAAAGTTCATTCCGGGAAACGTGTCCCCGAAGCAACTCCCGGGCTGAAGGCCTTCTACACGGCCTTCACTTGCACCTCCAGCGTCGCGTTTCTCGCCAACTGTCTCGCGCACAACTCAACCGGGTCGAATCCCCGGGTCCCCGGTCCCTGGATACTCGCATCGCTCTTCTTCCTGATTTCCGCTATGGTAAATTGGAACGATCTTCGAGACGAGGCGGGGGATCGACTGGTCGGAACCTTGTCGCTGCCCGTTCTGGTGGGCGGTGAGGAAGCACGGTTGATATCGGCGGGTCTCTTCTGGATCTCGAGCGTCAGCGCAGCGGCAGGGGGTAGCTGGGTTCTGGCTCCGTTTGCGCTGATGAACGCTGTCCTAGCTGCGACGCTAAGCCAGGGGTCAAAGTTCGAAGTGATACCTCGGCTCTGATTGGACTTGTGCTCGGACAGACTTCTGCTGGCAAAAGAGAGTATCATACTTTCCGGTGTGGTTTAGTGCTTGTATAGTAGTACGGACGTGTGGTCCCCCGAGCCTGCACCAAAAAGCAGCGGCTTGTACTACTGTGGTCGTTTGGCTCATGCACGGTTTGCCGATTTCAGTGCTCAAAGCTTAGCACCTGAACAGCATGCTCGACGGTGCTCAGACTTGTCTTCTCTTCCGCTTTCGTAAGTTCGTAGTTATACCGTAACATAAGTGCTGCACCTGTCGACCTCCTCGCGACTCTATGGGGCCTGGACAGCCGCCCGATTCGGCTGTTGTCAAAGAACTGGCCGTTGCATAGCAGTGGTGGACAGCGTCAATCTCACATGCCATGCAGGCAGCACTTGTCATGCCAAACACAATGATTCGATCAATTCTACATACATCTACGTCGTCTTAGTATATAGATTTGGATGTATCATATTAACGTCGCGGTTCGGAGCCGTGATCGGCTTATCCTAAAGTATAGGAAAAGCGCTATATGCCACAAATGGCATGCATGGTTAACATGAATCTGCCATAATGTGAGCCGGGCGCCGTGTATGTCACCATACCATCGTGTGCGTCCAAACCTTGCTTAGCCTTTGAACTTAAACCTCAGTATATGTAGCGCGCGCCGTCGGTTTGTAGTCAAGTACTTACATGTCTGCTAAGCTCATCTACTACAGCCATTGCTTCTAAGGGTAGTAGCTACCGCATACTACAAACCGTCAGTCACTAGATGATTATATGCAGGTTCTCAAATTGCCTAAACGAACAGTTCCACGGTTGATCTCATTAAATTCCCCTTCCAACCACTCGCTGGTTGTGTCCCTCAGCTTACCACCAGCCTCAAAGTTACAACCAAAGCAATCCCTCGATTCAAGAACTCTCAACACGAAAGAAGCCGTTTTCGAGGATGGTTACCATGCGCTCAAGCTAACTTCACCTTATCTTTGTCTGTTTTTCCAATCACAAACGACCTAGCTACTGCAAGCGAGCGACCCGGATTTGTAAATACGGTTTTATCTGATTCACTGTTCGATCTTGCGCGCGAGATACTTCAACCTCAATAATATAGGTTTGCTTCGAGTCATTGAGCTGGGCTCATCACCCTCCAATCAGGATGGACCATACAGTGTCTGTGGCAACGTAGTGAACGCACTTTATGCTAAGCGTGTTCCTCCAAGACACACCAGACAACAAGCATTTCTCTGGTCTTTGTTGACATCTGGTTCAAAGCATCAAGACCTGTGCAGCACTACCAGTTGGAAAGTCCTCTACCCTCTAGACTCGCATCCTGATTAAGCAAATCGCCTGAAGTTAGCAATGTTTACAGCGGACGCCGTCCATAACCTCCGGGCCCTTCAGCACCTGGCCAGTAGCCCTGGCTCCTGTAGTATGCTTCAGGACCATACCTGCACCGCAACACCCGTACACAATTGCTGAACAAGGATGTCAAGACTGTTGTGGATTGTGTACAACTCTCAGCGGGATCCTCAGCTAGAGATGAGCTAAAGCACCATGTATCCCTCCCAAACCATGACCGACATACGACAGAAGCTCCGTCACGACCCCAGCAGTCCCAAACCCAACAAAATCTGGTAGCGGCTGGTATACCCTTAGCAAATGGGCTTTTTAGGACACCCACTGCATGCTCAAATTTTTCGGGCTTCCTGAGAGCGTTCTTCCTCCACATGTAGTATCTCAAAGGAGCTCTACACTGAGGCTGCCAAATCTTGCACAAATTCTGTCCACACAAAGCAGGTCTGCTGAGCTTACAATTCCTTCGGAGCAGCGATCGGCGGTCGCCCATACTCCCCCGGGTACGCTCCTTCAACGGGGTAACCTCCCGCTGCTCCCGTCATTCTGGCGACATAATCTTCATATGACTGCGGGGGGCCAGAACACGTCAGCTTGTGCATCGCCTTAACAGCCAATCAATAACAAAGCACCCCAACCTTCAAAAATCGAGCACTTCCTACGGCCAGAGTAAGCAAAAGAATGCTTATAGAGACGGGGGCAGTAACAGCAAATCTAAAAGCACAGGCGCTGATTAACATGTCAAAAAAAGCGGGATGTGTCAGAAAGTGCCCGCATGAAATCCCTTCTCGATAGTCCTCTGCTAGGGACCCCACGCCCGGCGCTCCTCACCATGTTCAGAAGCTCCTCGGGCGGCGGCGACACCTTCTTGGAGCGGCTTTTGGGCGGGGGGCTCTCCGAGCGCCGCTTGCTCTTCTTCCGCTTCTCCTTCTTCGGCGAGCGCGACCGCCGGCTACTGTGGGGGGACGGCGACCGGCGCTTCCTTGCCGAGGGGGACTTTTTCCTGGGCCGCTCTTCCTCCGAGTACCCCCCCGCCGGCGAACGAGACCGCGATCGGCCCCTGGCAGGGGGAGACCTCGACGGCCGTCGCCGCACGTATCCTTCCCGAAATCCTGGCAACTCCGCCCCGAACCCAGGCCCCCCGGGCAGACCCTCTCGGTAAGGGGGACCCCCCCAAGACGGAAACGGCCCCTCGCCATACCCGTTACCCGCAAACGGCGGCCCCTCTTCGAATGGTGCACGGAATGGTGGCCGGAACCCTGGTCCGTCGACGAAAGGGGGCCCCTCCGCAAACGGCGGAGCTCTCCCGAAAGGGAAGGGTCCCATCGGGCCCTCCATGAAGGGCCCGTCCCGATACCCCCGGGGTGCAAACCCCGGTCTAAAACCTGGGCCGTCTCGGAACGCGGGTCCGAAACCTGGACGCGGGCCTGGCCCGTCCACAAACGGGGGGCGCCCGAAGCCTCGTCCTGAGGGGCGAGGCGGACCCCCCCTGCCGAAGCCTCGGCCGGAAAGGGGGCCGGGGATGGGGGCATCGAAGGGAGGCTCTTCGTCCGGCAGTCCGACGTCCTTGGTTTTGTACTCCCCAGCAACGATGGGCCTGGAGGAGAAGGATGAGCACTGTAGGGGAGGCTTGCATTGGTGCTACAGCTTGCGATGAATGGACTGCATGTAGCGGGTCTCCCAAATATGAAGTTTTGTGGAATGAAGAAAGGAGAGGAAGTTGATCACTTTCGACCACAAATATTCAGGAGTGAAGCAACCCGTTTCTGAGCCAGCGGTGTTCTGCTTCTCTACTGTTGCGGGCAGGTAAGCGGATGTCCGTGTGCTCAAGGGAGTACTGACTGACGGGTCACATTTCCGAACCAACTTGTTGGAGACGATTGATTGCCCAGGAACAAATTCAGAAGAGAAAAAGGAAGAGAATCGGAGACACCGATGAAGCAGAGTCCTGTTGCATCTCACTGCTGCAACCATAGTTGAAGTGCTGGGAAGAACTGTACTACCAGGCTCTTCCATTCACAACCCCCTCTCCCCTGGCTGTAAGCGTAACCCGACTCAAATGCGCCCTTGGTCTCGCAATCGGAAAGTTCTCGGAGGAATCTCGATGACCCCCTCCGATCCTCACCTTCCATCGACGAAGCATCCCTTTCTTGGAAACAAGACCTACACCAGCCCTTACCCCTTGCTTCACTCATCAGTACTGTTACCCCTCCTTTTCATACTTCCTCCAACCTTTTCCCCCCTTCGAACCACAGACGCACAACAAACCTAAGCCCTCACCTTTTGCCCCCCCGCCCCTCGCTCTCCGCCCCCTCGTCCATCAGCGCACAGACAACCTCCCCAATCTCCGGCGGCAATTCCTGCCCGTCCCGGCTGATTTTAATCGGCTTCATCTCGTTCAGGGGGTTGCGCAGGTGCAGCGTCTTGCTGAACGCGAGATCGTAGAGCTGCAGCCACTCCACTGCGAAGTCCCCCCCCCAGGGCCCTCCCCCGCCCTCGTTCTCGCTCCACTGGCCCGATCGACTACGTCCGATGGGGGAGGCCATGCGCGCGTAGCCCTGGAAGTGCCCGCTCTGGTTGACACTGAACACGAGGATGACCGATTCTGCAGTCTGCAGCAAAATGTGGGGAATGTTTGAGGTAAGAGGACGGGGAGGTAAGAGGACGGGGCGGGTGAAGAGCAAAAGACCCCTTTCGCAGCGAGGGTGGTATGGGCTTGCCATTCCAGTCTGTCGCTTCAGGGCAAGACAAGCTTAGATCAGGTTTCAGGCAGGTGACAGGAAGCTGAAGGAAGTTGGGACCAGCCAACAAGCTTTCGCAACTCGTTAAAGGAAATCCCGCCTTCAGAATGCTGAGGAACGAAGGACCCTTGACAAGAATTCTCGTACAGAGAAGAAACTTCTGACATGAATTAGGATGATGCCCGCCGTGCTTTCTTGAAGTGAGGTCTCTAATGCCTGCCACTATGCCCCTAGCAATAAGAAGACAGTCCTGCATCAAGAAGCGCAAGGTGAAGACTGGAATCATACAATTAAAGAAATGTAAAGAGCCTACCTCAAACGCTTGGTTGAGCTTTGCCTCGTTGATTGCCTGCGTGGCCCAGACCCCTTTCTCGATGGACGTTGCAATATTTCGGTGCGAGACGCTCTTGATGATGAAGTACCGGATGCCTCGCTTTGGAAGTTTGTTATACGACGGCCGCTGCGGCCCTGGCCAGTGCTGAAACCGCGCGTCACCATTCCGGTCCGGCCTTGTTGAGTCTGCGAGGCGCGAAAGGCAGTACTTAGCACAGGCTTAATGAGGGTGTTCCTTTTCCAGAAGCTTTTATGTGTCCCTAACTTCTCTGGATTTAAGAATAGCACAAACGGACCTCCAAGGGGTGAAAGTGAAGTCCTCGCAGCAGGCAGTAACGAGCAGGAACTCATTTAGCACTAGCAATCCAGGGACGAAAGCTCTCCACAGCTATGAGGGAGCGTTTTGATAAGCTTGGAAGGAAAGATGGGAAAAGGAGACTGCAGCAGAGACCGTGCATCAGCGTACTACATAACAGACCCAAGCAGTAAGGTTTTTGATACATAGTTGCTAAGTACAAGTCAACGAGTATGATAAGATACTGTCAGACGTACCAGATCAAAAAACCTGCACCTGAGAGAATTAATCACAGAGAACTCCCTCCAACAAGATACATGCAGCTCTACTAGAAAGCAGAAAGGAGGAGGGTTCAGCAATGCTTCATCAGTGAGCATCAGACTGGCAAAAGGTTTGACCAACAGAGAACAGACAAAAGGACACGGTACTCACATGTCTCCCGCAGAGGCTTGACATCCACCGACCTCGTCTCATGGACTCGAGGAGGGGCCCTGGCCTCTTTCTTTGGAGCCTCTTCCTTGCGACCTCCATTTTCAACCTAATCACAGCGAAATGTTTGCTTTCTTAGGGGCGAGAAACCAGCAACGGGTAAGCAAAGAAGCCCTTTCAAGAGTCCAGCGAGAGTATATAGAGATCAGCATATTCCTTCATCAACTAAGCAGACAAAGACACTGCGCCGTCAACGTTCATTCTTAGGGTTGGTTTGGAACGACAGGAGCACAAGATGCTGTAACAAGCGAGGCGATTCATAGCCAAGGCTATGAATTAGGACTCCTGGTAAAAAAGCAAGAAGCTCTGTAGGGAATGTGCATAGCAGGAAAACAAACCTGCTCCTTGGGCTCCTCCGAGGCCCGTGTCGTCGCAGGTCCGCCGTTTGTAGGCTCTGGATCACTTCAAAGTTCGGCAAGCAAGCATTGTTAACATGATGGAAGCCTCGACGCGTAGCAATATCTATATGCACTTGCCAAAATCTACTGCGTTGCTTGTTCCACAGCTGCAGCCAAACAATCTCGACACGCCTACTCGGTCAAGTTTTTTAAGACAAAGCAATCGTTAACTGCTCGACTGTTCGACTGTTCGGCCAGAAGATAATCCGTCTGATTGTTCTCAATGAGCTGGGTGATAAATCAACTCTTTGAATCTCGCGCAGATTCTGTATGACACACTTTCTCAGCTCCCTGCTTACCCTGCTCTGACAAGCACTTGATATTATTTACAATACAGTACAGGAAGTTCTAGAGCTTTACCAAGTGCACGAGATCGATATAAATAAAAGCAGTTCTATATCAAGCAACTCAATCCTGCGCAAGCAGAGCAAAATAAGAACGTTCAATGCAACCTCTGTCCCTTGACAATTTGTAGACGGCTCTGCACAGAGCCAGAAGAGCTTCCGATTCTACCATTTCTACCATGTACTTTTGCCCCTTACACCTGCGACCAGAATGAAAGAGCCGCCTAGCTTGCGCTCGACAAGGGGCCTGCAACTTACGGCAATCTGTCTGCCTCCTCAATCTCATCATTCAAGTCGTCATACAAATCCTCCTCGTCAAGATCATGAAAGTCGTCGTCCTCTGCCATGAGATCGTCTAGGACGCTCCTACTGTAGCTGCTCGACCGCTGCCGCGCATACTCTGGTGACGTGCCGTCCTCGGCATTTCTGTCTTCGTCTGCCATGGTCAGACGCACTGTGATAAGCAGCCTGCAGTAGATAAGAAACTCCTCGATCTCTTGCTCACCAGTCCCACTGACCGGCAGCCTGCAAGCTGACTGGCAGTCTGCAAGTAAAGCTGCAATGATCTGTTCTGCTAGTACTCTCACACCCTGCCTTCACACCCTGCAGATTGCAGTAGGAAAAAGGCCCCCTCTAATACGACCATATCCTATCTTACAAGAACTCGATTGCATCAACAACCACATATACGGTTATTGTGCTATGTGTTGATACAAGAGAGATGGCAAAACAGACACTGAGACAGAGAGCATTCAAGAACAAAGAGCCGGCAAAAAATGTTGAAAAGAGTGGACTGCTTAGCATTCAAAGTGGGTGTAGCCTCTGACCAACAATACCATCTCCTGCACTTCATGTAGCACGTGTGGTTGTGATTGGACACTTGCTTGGAGAGCAAGCAACAGAGGGACTGCACGATTGATTAGAACAGCCATGCTGACCAAGAATATTATTTGGGGATTCGGGGATTCGGAAATTCTGACTTTGCCAACTTTGTTTGCAATGCTCAGACACAATGCCTCTGGTAAAAGCATGGATCCTGACGCATTTTGCAGTGAGGACTCTGAGTAAAGCAGCAAAGGGGAGCCTGGCTGCTTAGGCAAAACCGTCCTCAACCCTTTGAAGCTGTCCTGCAGAGAGAAACTTCCGACACACCCTCACCTAGGGCTACTCCAAGTACCTGGTCATCGAATGGACATATTTTGACATACATAAACCATAGTAAAAAGCAGAAATGCTGAGCTGCTTTGTTGACCCAAAAGAGGTGCGTTCAACCCCGACGCATCTTTGTTGCATCTTGTATCTTGTCTACCCACTTCCTCCGTATAGAGCAGACTATAACAAAGAGTAGCCTTCAGCCTCAGGAAGCTGCAGTGCATTCAAACCATGTCGCTCTGCAGCAATGAATCACAGAGAGAAAATAACATCTGCAAACCCACCTGCTTCTGCGCCGGTCCTTGCACCTGCCCAGGCTGCGAGCACCTGGTTTTCCCACTTGCTAGAGGCCAGTCCTCAGCCCTTCTTTGCAAGCAGGCATGATGGTCAGGCGCCCTAGCACGTCGTCACACCATTGCCGTCTCCCTAGCTGAACCCTGGATCCAGCAATGGCAATGGCATACAGTGCACTGTGCAGGGCTGAACTTCCTGTGTAGGGAAGTTCCGGCGGCGATCCGGCCGATTGTGTAGGATGCCGGTATACGGAATGAGTGGAATCAAACCTTCAAACCCTGCATGCGCTTTCTTTGCGGAAGCCTGGGTCGGGCGGCCCCCTCGCGCGGCCGCGCGAGTTGAGGTACGGTATGGGCCGATCATCAGCCTGAGACTCCTGAGTCCTGAGTGCTTCACTTTAAAATCACTGTTTACTTCCAGTTCCACTCAAACCACAATCATGCACTGCAGTCTGCATGATGCAGGGATTAGCATTAAATCCTGTGCAGTGAAGGTCCAAAACTAAAGCTCAAGCAATGTGATCCTTTTCTCACCAACAACTGCGCTATCCAGTGTCTGCTTTCCGGTGGATATCATCCAGGGACTTGGACTGCATTCAACCGCTCACGAACACTGGCCATGGGTAAGAGCGTCTATCAATCGCATAACATTAGATCACTTTGAGTAAAGCACATAGCATGTCACCAGGATAGCAATGCCAAGCTGGTCAGAACCCAGGAATGTAACGGCATTCCCTGCTTTCGGCAGGGGCAGCAATAAGCTTCCTGCCGCTGTCTGTCTTTTCCTTCTTTTGCTGGGACTCGTTTTCACCATGCATTTGCAGTCCCCTGGGCCACGAGATTCCGAGAAGCAGACCTTAATTCAGCTCCCAGCAGCTTTTCAAAGAGCAAAAAGTTCACTTGATGCCAGAGAGGAGATTCTGGCCAAAGTGGAACCGGAGTTCAGGCAGCAGTGTAAAGAGATATTTCTTGGAGTTCCCAAGATGTTCTCTCAGGCCTATCAAGATTGGATATTATACCACAATTTCTTCCGTGACTACGCCTATGGGGAAGGATCCTTCATTGACATCGGCTCCAACAACCCTTTCTTCATATCCAACACCCTGTTCTTTGAGAAGTGCCTGGGTTGGAAGGGTCTGTGCATAGAACCACAGGCAGAATACCACCCGCTGTACGGAGAGAGAAGTTGCACACTGGTTCCAAACTGTTTGAATCAGGAAGAAGTGGACATGGGCTTCGTCTTTGATGGGGTGGATGGAAGGGTGGTACCGCAGGACGACCCTGCTTCCAACGGCACTGTTCACTGCAAACCTCTCCAGGACATTCTGACGGAACATGGGGTGACGAAAGTGGACTTCATGTCCATCGACACAGAAGGTGCTGAAGTGGAGATTCTGCGGTAATCAAAGCTGCCTGTTTGATCTAGATGATAATTTTGTAAAGTCAAGCATTGATCGCTGCGTGCTTCTTTCTGCTGAACTCAACCGAGCTTGCAACAAGTTCTGACCTCAGTGCAATTCTCTTGCTATAGACAGACTGTTCTTAAATAACCCCTCCCAACGCCTTCACTGGTCATTCAAACGAGATCCAAGTAGACAGGCCGACGATAGCGCTTCGATGTGAAGTTGTTGCACTACAACATGCGCTGTTCTGGCCATAAATGAAAGCGTAGAGGTTACAAGCAAATCACTTGACACATGCTAACAGTGGCAATGCAATTGCAGGTGCTTCCCATTTAGCGAATGGAAAATCAAGGCACTCATAGTCGAGACCAATAAGCAGGACAAGTACCTGGACTTTCTCCTTTTGAGAGCAGGGTGAGCCTAAAAATCTTCTCTGACGTCAGCATGACTTGGCGGCTGACTAGGCTGATACCTGATTGTCGTGATGTCATACCAATTGTGGCTTCTGTCCTAGGCAGGGAGCTGATGCAATGCATATTAATGCTGTGATAGATGGTGTCACCCGTCCAAGAGGACATGAGAGGAAACGAGCAGAGTACCTATAGATGAGCTGTGTATGACTGTGTCATTATTCCGCAGTATTGACTTTTTTATCCTCGATGCCACGTCCTTGCAGCTACATGAAGGTCATGGAGCTGCTCTGCCCCACTTTTGAACAACGGAATGTTGGAACGTAAGTATCTTCCCAAGCTAGTCATTAAAATCTTTGCTCGAATGGCAGGTGACTTTTCGTACATGTTTGTTCTTCAGACACAGCATCCCTGCTGTACACCACTCCTGTAAACGACATCCGTTCGTTATGCTTTTTAAAAAGAAACAACCGACCCACTCGTTCACGCATATGGAATTCCAGCTGGCAGGATTAAAATTGCAAGTCAATCATGTTAAAATCGGGCGAGACAAGCTTCGAAAGTTTCTCCTTACAACCGTCCTGCTCGCTTTGCAGCTATCTCGATTCGCTCTTCGTATGGAACGATAACCCTTTGGTGCTGCCCAATAAGGACCAAGAATTCAGTTGCACGGATGAAGACATGAAGTGGAACGGTTGCTACAGCCGCACAGGTTGGTCGAGCTATTACAGAGAAGAGATAGGACAACGAGAGCAAGTCAAAGATGCGTGCCCAAACGAAGGTGTTGCACTCTCCGCCCGGCCCGGATTGTCGGGTCGTGAAGTTTTGTACAATTAGTTAGCTGGCTCCATCAAAGATGCGTTTGATAGCTATGATGCTACATTTGCGGAACGGGTTGACCTTAAGTTAGAGCGGCAGGCTCAGCAGAGTCGGGCGCCCCAACATATAATTTGACTTCTTCTGCATGGATTGGGCAGAGATATCATCGATGACTTCTCCTAATGACTTTCAATCCTTTACATTGTTTGATTTAAACGGCAAGACTGCCGGCCAGGTAACTTGAAGGTTAGGATTAGAGGATGAATTGACTCCGATAACTATCGTGTGACCTAAGAGCCGTGTGACCTAAGATAGGCACCCGGGGGACGGGTGGGGTTGTTATGGTGGTTAGGGTGGGTTAGGGTGCGGAGCGGGTGATTAATTGGGTTAGGTTTTTAGTTTGGGGTGCCCGGGTTACTCGTATCTTAGGTCACACGCCCGTTAGGTCACACGAGAGTTACCGGTATGATGAATTGTAGTTCAGCATACTTATTCATGCAACAATTTTGAGTGAATCTGCTCGGACTCATGACGTTGAACCTTGAGCACCATTACTGAATCATATGATCCGACATAGGCTAAACAATGAATTTCGAGGAATACGGGCTGTCGCACTGCAGCACGTTTGCTAAGAAGATCCGGATCCACAATCGGTCATGCAAGCAATGTAGAAACTTGCGAGCTTTAAACGAGAACTCAAGTTTGTACGGTAGTTTGCCGTGCCCGCATCTCAATCTGCATAAACTTATGCTGAAGCTCGTCTCAGGCCAATGTCTTTTCTCAATTGAAGCCACATGCACATGCATAGAGGATCTCTCTGCCGCTCCGACTGTTTGCATGTGCCGGCGCTGCTTACATACTGTGAGTTGGGCCTCTGATTGTGCAGCTCACAAATTAAGTCGTGCTCCGGTCGTGCTCATGTAACATGGCGGCCGAGCGCACAATACAACAGTCAGTGATTCTTGAATAATGGGCCATGTCGATGTTCCAATGTTGGCGCGGCAAGCCATTGTTGCATGCAGTTCGTCAAGGCTACTGTAGGTGATAGACAAACTTAGGCCGGCTGGTTGTTTGCCGAGTTAATCACATCAGCTGGCCTGTTACCCTACAAGGGCATGCCTTAATGAATGACGAATGATAATGTTCATGGCACTCGAAACCTGAGATAATGCTAAGATCAGCTTAGAAATTTGGAACGGTCCGACATCCGCATTCGAGCCGCGAAGTGCATGATGGGAAGCAGCTTTCATGTCTTGACCAGTAAAGAGCTAAAAGGGTAGTCACTGATCGAGCAATTTTAGCTCCTCATTGCGGCAACGTTGCGCAACGTTTCGAGGCGTTGCTGCAACACTAGGCGTTGGCAAGTGTAAGGAATCAACGCTTAGAACGTTGCGAGAACTGGTTAAAGCTAAACCGAGCTTAAACCCTCGTCTCTGCAACGGTCATACAACGTTGTAGGATTGTTGCGAGACGTTGCATCTCTGTTGCAGCAACGAGGGTTTAGCTTCGGTTTACTACTTTAACCAGTTCTTGCAACGTTTTAGGCGTTGATTCCTTACACTTGCCAACGCCTAGTGCTGCAGCAACGCCTTGAAACGTTGCGCAACATTGCGCAACGACGTGCAACGTTGCTGCAACGAGCGGCTAAAATTCCGATTGGCACATGCGATTCATCAGCATGCCATGTCTCGCCAGATCCTTATTTCTATCATTTGCAGCTCGGTTCATATGATACGCCACGCCTGCCGGTCATTGAGTGTGCCCCCTTCATGCAAATGTGCAATCACGACTCCTAAGTTGGGTTCCCTTCGAGTGCATCTATGTTTCCGCAACTTCACAGCAACAAAAGCGACGCCAGCCGCCAAAACATACAGCAAACTCTTTCAACTTTCAACAGCGGGGACAGCTAAATTGACATGGTGCTGAGAAAGGTGGCGCTTACATGAGCAAGCGTTTTCGCAGCAGCATGTCTTGGCTGGCCCTCCAAAGATTCTAGTCCATCCAAAGGCGAGTTTGCCCCTACATCAAATCCAGATTCTGCAACGCATTCTCACAAGCGCAAAGCTTTCATCAAGGACGTGCTCCAGATTCTTACGCGTCGCTCTTTTTCCTGCTCGCCGGTTACACTGTAAGGAGGCTCGACCACCACAGCGCACCTCTCTGATGCCCTTTGAACGCCCCAGAAATATAGCGAAGGTCTTTTCCGGTCCGCTGCCACACGCCCCCGGAAAGCCCCAAGACGAGCGGCTCGCCGTCAACGAAGTGCAGCCTGCCGTAGTAGTCGTCGTCCAGAGACCGTTTCATGGCAGAGTACTCGTTGTCCAGCGCAGATATTGGGTCAGCTTCTTCCCCTGAGCACGTCGTCTCGAGGGTTGGTACGAGCTTGAAGGTGCTAACGAGAATCTCATCGTCGCTGCCTCGAGAGCGGCCGTAAGAGTCCCGCTCACGTCTCCACCCGTCGAGGCTCACTTCGTCGACACCGTTGTTTGCTGCAACAGCCATCGACCTTGCTTCGAGAAAAGGCTCCTTTGTAGGGGTGAGTTTGAAGCTCTTCCACTGCTGCTTTTCTATCTCGTCGATCTTCAAAGACAGGACCACCGAATCGTGTCTCCGCGCGCATATGTATAGGGACTCGTCGCTTATGGCCGTGCAGACCATATTTCCGGGATTGGAGCCGCCGAGTCTCACAGAAACGGA
Source organism: Klebsormidium nitens (assembly GCA_000708835.1). Lineage (NCBI taxonomy): Eukaryota > Viridiplantae > Streptophyta > Klebsormidiophyceae > Klebsormidiales > Klebsormidiaceae > Klebsormidium > Klebsormidium nitens. The sequence goes on from DF237526.1 coordinate 25,486, forward strand.
CTGGTACCGGTGCCTTGGCAGCGGAATGTCCTGCCATTATGCCAGTCAGGGTGTCGTAGAGCTTTCCCTGTGCAACTGCGGGTTTAGAGTCGTACGTTGCAAAACTGTTTTTGCAAAATCTACTTAGCGGCTTATGCAGTACAAAGGTGTATCGGTTAGACGCAACCACCGTGAGGCTTGTCTGGTTCGTGTGATGTCGCCGTCCAACATAGCATTCTGTGTAATATGAGAGAGGCGCTCTTAGTTCATTCTGAAAGACCAGAGCGGTTTGCTCGTGCCAGCCTTCGACTGTTGCCAGATCGAAAGACCGCAACCGCAGTTTGGCCACCTTTGAGTGCGGTGTATCTGAACTGCGCTTCGGCTCGCTGAGGACGTACACTGTATTCTTCACGACCACCACGCTCTCTGGAATATCAATCCAGTGCTCCGCCTCTTCCAAACTGCGCCCCCCTCCATAAGCACCCGCCATAAGCGGGTGCAGGTAAAGCTCATTTCCAGTCTCGCCAAGGATTGCCAAGCCAGGATACGGTTAATCTTCCTGGTCGTTGACCAGCCTGCATGCAAATCTGGTCAATCCAGCCTTGTGAAAGCGCCCCGGATTCCCTAGGAGCCCTTCCTCCACGTCCGCACCCTTCCAGGCTTTGGAAACGCGCCTCAGCCGTCCGAGCTCCTCAAAATCTAGATCAAAGGCTAACAAGAAGCGGCAAATGTACAGATTGACGTCCGTGGGAAGCTGCTCAAACAAGGCCATGGCATTTCACTCTGCTTGCTGATACCGATAGTCCTTTCAGTTTTGGGGTACTACGTTCAGGAGTTTGTTCAAACAGAGTCAGGTGCATCCTTTTGCTTGTTCAGAAAAGCTCAAGGCTTAGTAGACTTTCTATGCTCCCAGGAAGAGGCCGTATCAGCGGCCAAGCGTGCCTGTGAAGGTTTGGTGTCGATGTACCTATTGTAGTCAGCAGGTGCAAACAGTCAAACGCGCGCGGCGCGGCCTGCAGGCGGCGGCCCGGGCGGCCGCCCGGGGCCTCCTTGCGATTCGAAGGGTTTTGCGCACTTTGACGTCGATGAAGATCCATTCAAACCGTCTGATGTGAGTGTAGCTTTTCCCATCCGACGGTTCAGGACCGTCATGCTGGATTTGCTGTACATTAATGTGCATGGGTAGCAGCCGGAGCAGAATGATCATTGACTCACAAATATGCGGTTCCTAATTTTCGCTCGTTCTCAGTGCATGAAAACACGTTGAGCACAGGCTTCGCTTTGCATTATATACCTAGTTTTGGCGCGGGATCGAATTGCACGCATGTACAGGATGATTGTCGACTAGCTCCATATTCCGGCTATAGCTAATATAGAAGCTTCAGGAATAATGACCGTCTAGCTATACAATTGGCCGTCGGTGGCGGCCCATCAAATGCCCGCACGCAATTGAGGATGGCCCCGGAGGGCGCAGCACCACGAGGAGTACGTCTGTTCGCGATGATCTGTTGAAAGTGTTGTGCACGCGCGAAACTTGCCAGCGATTTTAGGTAGGTCTGTGATTGGACCCGATCTGGCATGGCATACACGTGGTACTTGACTTATCAAGTACACAGATAATTAAGTGTCGGGCTAGCTTCACTTGTCTGTGTGAGGATTCCTTCGTCACTTCGAGTCGCTTTAGAAGGCGCCCAATTGCATATGTAGCTACCGTGGCAGTGAGGATATGGGCCAATTTGGACGCAACACTGCTGGTCGGAATGCGAATCCAAAGCACGAGCTACACTCACAATCACGCAAAAGTGGCCCTGGTGAAAGTGACAAGTAGAACCTCCTCGACCACAACCCGTTCATTGCACTGACGTACGCCAGAGTCGTCAAGCAGTGCTCAGGCGCTCCGTTATTCGCATGATCGTTGTCGAACCAAGTGATAACGTCAAGTTTTGCGTATTGTTCAATGTACATAAGCCTACTGGGTTGGCTAGACCACGTTCGTCAAAGATACTCGCAGAAAAGCGTCGTACTACTCCTCTCAATCATGGGTCGTCAACCGTTTTGTGAGGACTCGCGAGCATCTGCAATGAGAAAAAGCCCTGGATCAGATACAAGACCGATATTTTGAAACCGAGGTAGCGGAACCTATACGTTGACTTTCAGAGATGTCGGATACAGCACAACCATTCAAACCGAAACCACCAGTTTCTTGTCAGGAAAAGCAAAACCCCTTTCAGTTCCAAGAACTTATCAGTTCCAGCAAAGAAACAGATACTCTTTCGGCACATTGCAGGAGCTTGACTTGCTGTGCGCAAAACTTCAATAGCACCTACACGACAAGCATGATAGCGCGTGCATTAGCACGGACCATCGAACAAAGAAAAGGCGAAACTCTCTGCTCTTATACATGTTAAACAACTGCCAATCTTCAATCTAACAGAACGTGCTCCCCAACTCACCCCTGGTCATGGTCCCTGTACACGCCGATGAGCCCGTCTGCTTTATCGAAGAAGGTGTCCTTGAGCGAGATGACGACGCTCTGGAACGAGTGCCCCGCGTTGCGCTGGCCCGCGTTCTCGCGCGACTTGGCGTGGATGTACGCCGCAACACGCGCGACGTTCACGTTGTCCAGCGCGGCGTCGACCTCGTCGAGCACGAAGAATGGCGATGGGCGGAAGCTGCACGAAGAGAGGAAGAAGCTGAGTGACGTTCCACTCCAACTCCAGTTCAAGGATACGTCGATCCAGCCTAAATTGGGCAGGAAATGAACGATCTTCTGAGTGATTGTCGAGCGCGACAAGGAAGATGCAGTAAGAGAGGGTAAGAAACCTTCGCGAGAGACGACGGCATGAGGTTGACCAGCTGTGATGGCCTTGACGGAAACGTCTTGTATCAATTTGAACCAAGAAACTCTGCTCACTTCTCATAGCTCCGCCCCAACACTTGACGGCTGTCACCAAGTACCAAGGGCAACGAAAGCAATGACCAGCTCTCCGTCACACCTCGTAGCAACCCCCTAATTTAACACCGCCTCTCCTCCGCGACCACCAGCGCCACCCTTGTCTTACATCAGCCCCACAACTCACTCCCCCACTCTCCTACCTCTCCTCGTTTCAGGCCTTCTAGAACGATTGACACAATACACTAGGTCTGCTTTGCCTTTCTTGGAAAGGTCGAGCAAACCTTTTCGGTCCTGACAGGTCGAACAGGCAACTGCATCGTCTTGTTCTGTGGGTCTGGAGCAGAACCCCAGCTCGCTTTCTCGCAGGGGGCTGCCAAGCAGAGTCAGCCCAGAGAAAGCCTTCACTCTTCACTCTCGCGTTCGCTATGGAAGACTTGACTCAGGCTGTTCGGTAGATCATCATCACTTCTGTGTATTGAAATTCAGGCACTGTGCAGCGCCGTTTTGGAGAGACCACTACTTACCTGTGGATGGCAAAAAGGAGCGCCAGCGCCGCGACCGTCTTCTCCCCGCCTGACAGCTCCTCCATGTTGCGGAAGCGTTTTGTGGGCGGCATGGCTGTATACTTGATGCCGTGCAGGAACGGCTCCTCGTCGTTCTCCAAGCTCAGGTACGCGGTGCCCCCGATGGGGTGGTCCGGGTCGCGCGTCAGCTGCTTGTAGATGCTGTCGATCTCGGTGGAGATGTGGGTGAAGGCCGCCATGAAGCGCGCGTACCTGTGGGTGAGGAAAATAGCGTCGGATTTTTTGTCCACGTCTGTAAGAATCGTACAATTGTCGACGGCATATGCAGGTTGATGCTTGATATTGCGAAGGACAGCAGGACAGTCAATCTCCTTCAGTACCATAGGGGGTCTTATTCAAAGCTCATGCGTACCTTCAGAAAAAAGACGCGTAATGAAGGGGCAGACTTTAGTGCCCTCTACGCTGAGTTCTTTTTCTCAAACTCTAGTTATTGTGACCGTGGCAGTTCCGAGAGTTGCAAGTAATGAAACGAGTTCCTTCCAAGGCGAATTCCGACACGCAAAGCAACTCGCAGCCGAAATAGACTACCAGGAATTCTGCAGAGCGGCGCAAGACAGGCTTGATGACACCTTCAAACTGGGAAGTTAGCCAAACACGCGGGGCTCCCCTAATGCACTCTTTCCGGGACTCACCGCTCGTTCTTGACCTTGTTGAACTCCTCCGTGATCTGCTTCTCCTCTTTGCGCGCCGCCTCGAACTCCTCGACGACGCCCCGCTCCTTGTCCCGCAGCTGCTCGTACTGGTCCAGCGCCTTCAGATTGGGCGCCGTCTTTTCCATCTCCGCCGTCATGGCCTCGATGCGCGACCGCAGCTCCGACTCCAGCTTCTCGCGCTCCGGCCCGGACGCGGGCTGCAGAGAAAGCAAGTAGATAAGTGCACAATACACGACAAAGTAGGAGTTTTTCCCTTAAAAGGTGACCCAAAGGACGCAAAAGCTCTTCTCCATCTCCGCCGTCATGGCCTCGATGCGCAGCTCCGACTCCAGCTTCTCGCGCTCCGGCCCGGACGCGGGCTGCGGGGAGAAAAGAGAAGAACCAATACTGTATCAGTGATTTATCAGTACTTGATTGATTAGCCTTTCTGTGAGAAGCGGCAATGGCCGTGATGAAAGCGTGGTTTTTAGTGACCCACAAAACACAAGACTCGCTTCATTGCTTTGATGCGCGACCGCAGCTCCGTGTCTAGCTTTTCGCGCTCCGGAATGGAGGCGGGCTGCGAAGAAAACAGATAACACTGGTGCTTTTCTTCTTGGCAGATTCGCAAAAGCCTTGCTGAAAGTAGTGGATGAAAGCGACCGCAATGCGTAATGGCAGCTCCAGGTCCAGATTCTGCGCTCCAGGCCGAAGGCAGGCGGCAGAAAAGAAGGAGAAGAAGGGGCGCGTTTCTTATTAGCCTATCCGCAAGAGCCTTGACGGGGTTAGAGTGACCCATAGTGCGCGAGGGTGAGATTGGCGTGCATGCGATACTGAAACCGAGCACAATGTCTTGGCGTTTTGATACATTCCCTTTTGCTTCTACAAAATTTAGCAGATTATCCGAAGACGTGTCCGACGTCTTGTCTTGCTTACCGTACTGGTTGCAGAGGACTATAGATCACTGTTCCAGCGTTTTGCATCCTATGCAAGACCAAGCGCGGAGCCTGCGTAGAAGTGCCTTGGCCGCTCTCAAATAGAGGTAGCGGAAACGTCTGACGGCTTGCGTCATTCGAATTTTGAAACATGCTTTTGAAGGCAACCAAAGGACACACGCAGCGGAGACTCACTTGTTGATACTTGCGGCTGAGGCTGGAGTAGTCGATCCCGGTGCCTCGCAGGGTCGCGGGCTCGGATGCGGACGGCTCTCCGCTGTCCACGTCCATCGGCTCCGACTCGTCCTCGGCAGCGTCCGAGTCGACCCGGGGAAGCGGCACCTGCTCCAGCTCGCACGCCTCCAAGACCTCGCTCCGGACGCTCTTCAGCTGCTCGATGTGGGTCTCCTGAAACCGAGACAGTTTAACTTCTTGGTTTGTCTGAAAGAAAGATGGATTGCCCTTGAGCCGCTCGGGATGGGTCTCCTGAAACGGTTAAGATCTCAATAAGCAGAAAATAGGGATTGACTGCCTTCTGAGCTGCTTTGGAAAAGTATCTTAAATCCGGATGAGAATTGAAAATGACTTCTTGAATAGCACATACAAGGCAGCGTCCGAACCGACCCGGCGGAGGGGTATTCGCACGCCTCTAAGACCTTGCTCCGGACGCTGTTCAGCTGCTCGATACTGGTCTCCAGAAACCCGGATTGGGTCTGAATTGAATCCCTGCTTAGCAAAAAGACGCGGCGTCTGAAAAATCCACGGGAAAAGGCACTTGCTCCAGCTCGCACGCTTCTAGAACCACGCTCTGGACGCTCCTTAGCTGCTTGAAATGGGTCTCTTAAAACTTGAACGATTTTGACTTCTGGTTGAAACCAGATCATATCGAGATTGTTCTCTCGATTCTGCGCGATCGAAGATGGAAACACTCCTGAGCGGCTCAATCTGGGTCATCTGAAACCGGAATGATTTTCGATTTAAGGCCATGGACTCCGTTGCCATGGCCAGCGCAGGAGACGCAACAGCCCGCATATCTTAATCTGTTCACCTTTGTAAGCTTGAACGAAGAATATTAGGATTGAGATGGCGAACGTTTTTGGGCACAATGAAACGCAGTATCCATCCGGGTCAACAAGTATCGAGGCCAAACATCACAGGTGGGGTCCCACTCACAGCCAAAAGATACAGGGGGAAAAGGGAAGAAAAGAGGAAAAAGAGGGATATAATGGACTCGGGAGGATATAACACCTTTTATAGGACGAAATCAGGAATATCAAATGGCCCCCAGATGGCCGTTCGATACAGTGCTTATTATTCACTCTGACCGTCCGCTCTCTGGAAAACCATTTAGTGACGAATAGGAAAAAATGACGTTGCATCAAAATCCTATTTCCGGCGACTCGGACCCCGGTCTATGGTCGACACGTGGTTTTTTTGACACGCGGCCCAATCAAAACGGCGGTTTTTATGTCCATGTCCCTATCTGAGTGGGACCGACAAGAGAAACCCTCTGCCATCAGCCCGTAATCCAAGGAGGGAAGGCCACAAGTATGGGAATTGACGTCAACACCAATTGGTTCAGCCAAGGGTAGAATGACAAGGAGCCCCACCTTTGCCGTTATCTGCTTTTTCAGCTTTCCTGCGGCTTGCGTCTTTTCCGAGATCTGCTTCTTGAGAGCGCTGATCTCCTCTTCCACGGCATCAGCCTTCTGCTTGGACTCTGCAGCGCCAAGAAGAAGCTCGTAACCATCTTCCATGAACCTGACTAGACCAAACCGGACCGGCACATCGTCAAGCGTACTCTCTTTCACATCCTGATATAGTCACTGGCCCTTCAAGAGCTGGCCAAAGATGTATCACCAAGTGAAAGCACTCAAGGGAAGTTGCAAAAAGTCACCTCCGGAAGTCTGAGTGTGATGATCGAGAAGACAAGGACGTCAAACACCGTAAGCGGACTCGACAACGCACATCTGGACAATGGCTACGTTTTCACACCGAAGCCGTCCACAGCCTGAGTATCTACCATGTATTCTGAGATCACCATCACAATCGGGAATAAAGCTTCTGAACGGCTCACCTTGCGATTCCGCCGTGATTGCGTCCAGCTCCGCCGTGATCGCATCCACCTCCTCCTTGACGTCAGCCAGCTTCTGTTGCAACTCCTTCAGCTCCTCCTTCGCTTCCGAAATCTGCTCCTTGGTCTGCTTGACAGGCTCCTCCGTATTTCGCCGCCGCTCGTATTCCAGTCTGTACAAAACGAACGGCTCGGATCTGCCTAGGTCCCATCAGCGTTCCAAAGCCGACTGAAGAAGCGCCGGAAACATGCTTTTGCCCGCATGTTGCTTTCGTTACAGTAAGTTCCTCCTCCACCCGGTGAGGAACGGCCCACTTTTCCATGGGTTTCTCCTCAAAGGCGCAATCTCGTCTATCTTGGAGTCAACGAAGCAACAAGGCCCAAAAGCGAACTGATAGAGGGCGGAGCTGTTTACCTTGTTGCTCAGCCCTGCATTACGGAACTATTATTCTGAGGAAATGAAAGAGTGCGGATGGTTGCTGCTATGGCCATCCCGCTTCCGCAACTCAGCGCTCGCTTTTATCTGCAGCTGTAAACGAAAGAGAACCGTATCCTCTCTGCAGCTGTGAATAGAGGAAACCCCTCCAAAGGATGGAAAACGATGCCCATCTGCAGCAGTCGGAGCGAGAGCAAAGGACGCTGCCCCACTCACTGGCTCTTGATCTTGGCAATCTGGTTCTTCAGATGCAGCCGGCGCTCGTCCATCTCCTTGTGCTCCTTGAGGTACTTTTCCTCGTACTCGCGGATGCTCGCCACGCCCACGCCGCGGCTGAACTCGGCGAAGATGCGGTCCTTCACCTCGTTAATGCGCACCTGCAGCTTCGCCATCGCCGCCTCGCGCTTGCTCACGGCGTCCCGGATCTGCGGGGCGCAGTAGCACGCACTTCGTCAGACCTGGCCGCATGACTGGGATCCTGATCGCAGAACTGAAGCCATTTGATAAGCCAAGCCTGGCCAATGCAGGGCTCTGTGATCAGCAGAACTAGGGTTGGATGAAGCGGTCAAGAATGACGAAAAGTTCAACGCAATCATGTTTTGTCCACTTGAGAACACGCCTCGCAACGCCAACCACCATTTTCTCGCAGCCACCGTAGCTGCTATCAGGTGAATACCTCCCGTTGACTATGGCAATACCGGGAAGCTGAGCTAAGACAATCAGTTGCATAACGAGACGCTTTACCAGAAGGTTGGAAATCAAGGTCCTAGCAGGGACACTCAACCACGACCTACGTCCGTTCCTTAAAACTTCTGCCTCGAAATGACTCACAAATTCAGAGGGCGGGTTCCCGAAATGTCAAAGTGTGCTGCCTCCGAAGGACTCTACGTCAGCTGCACGCACGAAGCAGGTAATGTTCATGACCAACGCCTTTGCGCTTCTACCAGTCGCTTACCTGCACGAGCTCTGGCTGCACGCTCTTCTGCTTCTGGGAGTTCACCTTCCGCTCCGACCGGATCTCCGCAATCTTCTTCTCCAACTCCTCCTGAAGAAACGAGAGAGCAAAAATAATTTCATGATCGGTCTGCTTTCGCGTAAGATTGTGGGCGGCAACGTGTGGCGACTCTTTGATGGTACTTTAAATTTTCGAGAGAGTCTTCATCTCCACGCCACTCTTGGAGACCGGGGTTAGAGTAGAAGTCCGGTGCTTCTGGGCGACAAGGTGTTCGGACCCTTGCTTGCGTTTCCAGCTTCAAAGTTCGTTCGCAGGACCTGTTCTTTTTCACATCGTGCATCAACGAAAGCGGATCAAACTTTGCCGAAACCTTAAACCAGGGCACACGGCCAAGATTGAGCAACCAGATGATGCAACAAACTCTCACTGTATCGTACAACCCCGAAACATCGCTGCTCGGTCTCTGCTCACCAGGCTGACTGCAGACAGCTGCAGTTTCCGCTCGATCCCGGCAATCGACGTTTGCAGCTCCTGCAGTGCGAGGTCCAGTTGCCGTGGGTCGCCCAGCTCCGCCTTTTCCGCCTCGTACGCCTCGCGCTTCTTCTCCAGGGCTGCAGCAAAAGCAGGAATGACGGAAGAGCTGTGGTTCTTATACATCTGGACTGAAAGAACCAGTGCAACAGATGGTGACAAGAGATTCAGAACGGAGCACGTGCAAATGACCACGGCGAAGATGTGTCATAGCGTTCGGAAACTGCAAAGGGACGAGAGCCAGCGGATCGACCACGGCGCAAGGCTATTACTAGCAATACCAAATACCAGCAGACAATTTCCGAATGGACATCTTTGCAGGTGAAAACTCGTGACAGTGCCATGTCGAAACAATCCACCGATAGTCCTTTTGAAAGGCTGGACGCCCTATCTCTATGGTTGTCCAGATGTCCCAGCGAGCACGACAGTATGGTGCGCCGAGAAACCCACCTTCAACAGCCTTATCGTCCCACCTCTTCGACTTTGCCTCCATCCCTGAGCTCACTCCTCCGGTCACGTTGCCGTTCTTGGCGATCAGCGTACCATCCAGTGCAACCACTGTGAAGGAGGGAAGATTAAGCTACTGGATGGGAACATTCGAGCGGAGGACAATCCTTATTCGACTTGTCGTCCCGACCTGTGAGGCGGAAAGCGAAAGGAAGGAGGCGGCTAGCAGACTTGCCCAGAAAATTGGATCGACACAATTGCAACCTGCCGTGTATCGTGCTAGCAAATCTCGAACATCTGCCGAGCCTGGGCCCGTACTGATACGCTGGCAGCAAACAATACACACTGGTCTATCGCGTTTGTATGCTTACCCTTGTGCCTCTCGCTACTGTATGCCAGCTTCTTGGTCTCTTCCACCGTGTCGCACACCAGAGTCTGGCCGCACGCAAACAGGAACGCCTTCTCCAGGCTGGCATCGTATTGGAGGACGTCCAAGATGAGCTTTGCGGAGCCGCCGAGCGCGCGCAGATGCTCGGGGACTGCCTTGGCCTTGATCGTCTGGAGCGGGATGAAGGTCATCACCGGTGCGCGCTGCTCCTTCAGGTACTGCAGATAGGAGGAGGACCCGTGAATGCATGAGACAGGTGGCACGGTTTCTCGTCTCGTGGGCTCAAGAGATCTGGTGTCAATTGAACAGTCTACTTGCGCTTGGAAAAACGCCGCCCAGTCCGCTGGCCCTCCTTGCTCTGAGTTTACTCCGCTCAAAGGCAGCGTTCAGATGAACAGCATCATCCTACTCGACACGTCCGCTCTTAGTTCTCGGAAGCATAGGAACTTAGAAAGGAGAGAGCAATGTTGCTGTAACGGAGGCTAAGTGGTAGAACAGGTGAGCAAGCGCCTGCCTAGAGACCCGCAAAGAAGCGGGAACAAATGAAACTTAGAATTACTCAGAAAGATTGTTGCAAACAAGATGCGTCCTTCCTCGACCCGGCTTATTGACGGCGAGTTTCAGCGACAGACGAGAGTAATGATGTCTTGTCAAAAAAGGCGGAGGCAGGCTGCCCCTTTGCCACCCTAAACAAGACAAATTCGATATCGAGGAGCAACCCGTCAAACGCTGCCTACAACTGAGCACGACTAGGCAACTGCGATATGCTTCCAAACCACCGCTCTTTACCTGGATGCAGTCCTTCGCCGTCTTCTCATCCTCCACGACGATCGCGTCAAAGTTCTTGCCCATGGCCACCGCAATCGCCATCTGGTACTTCCTCTGCGTGGGCTCGCATAAGTCAGACAGTCTTCCTCGCACCGCATGTCCGTACAGGCGCTTCATGCCCTCCAGCGCTTCCGCAGCCTTCCGGTCCCGTTCGCTCAGCCGCAGGTCCGCTCTCGCCTCGGCGATCTGGCCTTCGATCTTTTCGATCTGGCCTTGAAGGGTCACCGAACGTGTTCTGCACAACGGGTTTGTTCCTCTTGTGTCGATGTTGTGTAACTTAAGATTATCAAGCGTCAAAGAGGCCTCGAGGACTATGCTTCGACAAACGGTAGCCTAAGCCAAGCCCTAGTGACAATTTTATTCGCAGCCGACTGTGCTGGAGCGCGCCTCTTGCATGCGATCGGAGTGCAAACTGCAACAAAGCTCGCACTACTCTGTATTACGGTATTCAATCCGATGAATGCGACCATTGAATCCCCAATCGCTTGCAAACCAGCTGCCGAACGTCCGCCACAAACAACTTCCCAGAAAAAGAACCCAGGCTGTCAAACGCGTCGTACCACGAAGCTATTTTCCACTGTTTCTATCCTCGCTCCAAGCGGGCTTCCTTTCGAAGCTCAAAACCACTTCGTCTCCTTTCGACCAACGCTCCGAAACGCACCTTGCCTTCTTGTTCCGTTCCGCCATCTCCTCCGCTTCCCTCTTCTTCTCCGCCAGTGTTCCCTTGGCCTCCTCCATGGCCTCCACGATCTTCTTCCTGCGCTCCAGCGTCACCTCCTCCTGCCCCTCTAGTTGCTGCTCGCGTGCGCTAAGCTGCGAGATGTTGTCCTCCAGGTTCCGCTGCGCCTCCAGGTCCGTCTGCTGCTGTGCATCCAGCGCGTCGCGCTCCTTCTGCAGCTTGGCGGTCTTTGCCCCGGCCTCCGCTTTTCTGCAGGCACGTATACATGGATTGTCAGTATCTATGGGTAAGGAGAGTGCTACTCTTTCCGTGCTTTTAAGGAGGCACAAAGCCACCATGACCCCAGCCCTTAAACAGGAAAACCGCATGATTTTCAAGCAGGACTAATGTTCAAGTACAGACCACTTCCGTTGCCTTTGCCTCCAAAGCTTGCTCGCACCATGTGCCAGGAAGGAAAGAGGCTCGTTTCCAACAGTTCCATCACTCCGAAAGCGCAGGACCACATGACCTTCACGGGGAAAGTCAGAGGGCAGTCTGGTTAAGTGAACAATCTATCCGGATTAGTCAGTGCAACAATGAATCGCATGCGTCACTTACAACCGGTTGTACTCTGCGAGCTGGTTTGTGGCCAGGTCCATCTTGCTCGAGGACTCCTCCCCTTCGTTCTCCTCCAGGAGCGTGGTCAGCTGCTCCAAGCTCTGCTCTAGCTTCTGCACCTCTGCAACCTGCTTCTCATGCTCGGCTTTCTTGGCTGTCAGGCCCTTCTCTGACGCCTGGAGGTTCTTCTCGACGCGCTTGATCTCTTCCTTCAGCTTCACCAGGTCTGGTTGCTGCATGGCAAGGTTGGCGATACAGTCGGTGTTTAAAATCGACCGATTGTAGTGACTGCAAACTGCAGACAAAGCAGGACTGGGTGCAGTGTTCAGAAATTTCACTGACTAAGTCGAATGTGCGTCGACTTTGTTGCGACCTAGGAGGCAAACATCGGGCTGAACGGACAACATGAGATTGGATCAATCTAAATGAGCTTGGGAAGAACAGTGTGAATGGAAGCCGAACAGGCAGGGAACCAATCAACTAGGTGGATACCTCTGGTGAAAAGGCTTCTGCAAGTTCTTATTGTCCAATACAAAGATGTTACACTCACTTTCTTCTCTGCATCTGCCTTCTTCTTGGCCGCCTTCTTCTCAGCCAGAAGAACCTCCTTGCTGTGCCTAGCCTGTTCCTTCTTCTTCTCCTTCACCTCACTCTCCACTCCCCCTTGTTCTTGCTCAACAGCTTTCAGCTCAGAGTTTAGAGCCTCCAGTTCAGCAGTAGTGCCCTTAATGTCCCTATCTATGTTGAAAAGCTGGTACAGGAAGTGTTCTGTCTTCAACTTTGTCTGCACAAAAGAGACGCCACCACAAGTTAGATGGATTACTTCCTTTGCAATGTAGCATGGCACATGAAAAAGCACAACTCTTTCAAGTTGCTCTATGTTCCAGCGATAAGACACTGCCAAGGGCAACGGGCACTGGTCAGGATGTGACAGGAGAACGTTCGAGTGACTATGTTGGGCTGATGTTTCGCAGATTGGTAGAAACAGAGACGATGGCTCCATTCTCCACCAGGTTGTACAGAAAACCTTACCAGGTCTTCTTGCAAAGCCAGGTGCTTCTCCGCCTCCTCCTTTTGTTCCTTCTTCTGCTTGCGCTCCCCAGACGTAGTCTTCTTTTTCTGGTAGCTGAACATGGTCCGCTGCACTGCCTGTTCCCTCTTTGAATCCAGCTCCTCATAGTCCTTGGTAAGCTCGTCAGAGGTGGAAATGTGCTCAAAGAGTGCCGTCAGCTCTTTGGGGCTCTTTGTAGAGACAGACTCGACATCGCCCTGCGGAACCAGATTCAACACTTTCAGAGAGCATGCGAGAGGTAGTTCCGGTCCCTGCTTGCAATGTCACCAAATCGACCAGTCAGGAAACGACTCCCAAATACTGTTTACCCAACAAAAGTCCTTCCCATTTGGGCCCCCGCAAGCAGAGGAAACGTGTGTGATGGACAATGCTTGTCCCCAACAGCAATGCAAAAAGATTACCTGGAAGACAAGGAAGTTCCGGGCCTTCACAAGGATCCCTAGCGAGCGCATCTTGTTGTTGTACTCGTCCCAGCTGACCACCTTATCATCAATCCTGTACTCGCTGGCACTCTGCAGAGTGATGCCCCTGGTGAAGGACAGCTCAGTGCCGTCTCCTTGCAAGTACACCAGCTTCACATGAGCCTGCACCAGACAACCGTCACATCGCTTCTAACCAGTATTTCTCCTTCAAAATTGTCCCTTGCAGATGGACCAACTGGACGCCATCGGCAGATAGACATGGCGCTGACATTCCAAGGGCAGGCAAATTTCCTGGCAGCAGTGCCCCTAAGAAGCATAACATGTAATGCCATACAGTTAGCTCCCTCCAATTTGCAAGTGCAATTTCAATGAGATTGCTAGAAGAACTTGATTTCGATCAACGAAACGTACACACAATACACCTCGTTGGAGACTGAGAAACCACCAAATGCTGCCCGCAATTGTGACATGGGACAAGATGCGGGATCGAGGGCTAGCTTACCTTCCTGCGGACCTCTCTCTCCTTGTCATCATAGGCATAAACCAAGTCCCTGAGCTGAGAACCACGCAGATGAGACGACCGTACGCCCAGCACAAAGGAGATGGCATCCATGAGATTGGACTTTCCGGCACCATTGGGGCCGATGATTGCAGTAAAGTTCAGGAAAGGCCCTATAACTTGATGCCCCTTGTAAGATTTGAAATTATCCACCTCCAACCGGTGAATGCTGCCGTTGGAGGGCATGATTGTGTCTGGCATCTTCTTCAGTTGCAGCTAAGAGCAAGAGCAGACTAGTCCTCCACAGAAGGTGGACCACAACAGCCTATGAGCTATTGAGCGTTCAATTACGTACAACTAACCGAGCCCCCGACCACTTTGCATTGCGTGAGGTCCCGCCAGCAAAGGAGGGTGAGCCACTTGCATGCACTGGCGGCACGCCGGATTTTCTACATGCAGGTTGACAAGGACCTGTCCACCCTCAGAAAATGATTCTCCGATGGTGGCCTTGCGCTCTTGGAGCCGCTGTCCCCCTCCTGAACCTAGGCATGTCGTCTCGACGTGCGCTCAGCGCTGTGTGCACAGCTTCTCTGCAGTCTCTGACTCTGACTCTGAGTCTCCGTTTGTGTGTTCAAAGTTCTCCCGCCAAATCTGCAAGACTCGAGAGGCTCTACCGTGAGTCGTGACAGCCCTGAGAGACGGTCAACGCATCGCCGTCGAATCACCTGAAGCAAGATTCAGGGCAAGAGGGTTCGATTTCAAATACTGTGGGTATAGGCTCCGCGGAGCTCCGACACCCTTGCTCCCGTGCAGCGACTGTATGAAACGCCTTCCACTTGGTGCCACTCACGATAAGTTCCTGCCGTTGGATGCTCCCATCCTTTTTCCTCTGACGGTCGTATCTGCTGCGAAGAAGCACTGGGGCACCTTGCGTTTCACCAGAGCAGTGGCGCTGTAAGTACCGTCGCAATCGCAGGAAGAGATTAAAATTTGGAAGGAGCCTATGATTTTACTGATCAAGAGGCGCGGCGTATGTGCTGCATGCGGCGCCCCTTTCCAGAGAAGGGATGATATTGTTGATCAACATTGCTACATTGTGGCAGGGCATCAGAGTAATCGTGTTTCGATCCTGGTCAAATGCCTTGACCCAAGTTCGGGGGCAAATTAGGGTTACGTTGTTTGTAGGATTTGTTTTAACGGGCATTGCTCCATTGGCTTAGCCAAGAAGCAATGCATTGTAAGCACATGTGAAGCCTGCCCAAAGCGAGGTTCGCCCGGTACCAGCGTTCTAAGGCCAGCAAGGCGAACTGGCCGCACAAGTGTTGAAAGTTTGGGGGTGTCAGACATCATGGCCCTCGCCATTTCCAATCTTTCTGCAACTTCTCAGGGGGGCTCTTTCCATTCCACCATTCTGCAACCTGCACAGAGCATTCAGAAGCCACCGTTTGGATCCACAGCAGTGAGATTGATTCCCAAAGAAGAAACAGAAACCCCAGCAGAGCCAAATGAAAAGTTGGTGACTCTCAGACTAGAGAGGGAGAAGAAGTTCCAAGAATTGACTGAGCAGATACATCGAGACACGCAGGTATGTCACCTTCGGGAACTTTCAAATGCAAGAACAACCTTGTATACTGTCTTTGTGATTGGCAAGTCACCTGCTTTGCTAGCATTCTCTCAGAGCTGACAGAACACTGGAAAAAGTAATTAGTGTGCAATCTGTGACAAGCAAGGAGGAGGCTCCCAGTTCACTTCGAATGAATTCTCAGACGCTTGCTTGAGTCAACAGACTTCGTTACTGGAGTACTAGCAAGAAATCTGCTCTAGTCCAGAGTAAACTGCTGGATTATCATCAAAACCCCGTAATAAGTATTCGCCAAGTTCGCTGCCACAATGTTGACTCCCTGAGAAAGTGAAAAGCTTCCAAGATTGTCGAACGCCTACTCATTCTCGTGCCTCCTTACCTGCAGAAAAAGATGGAGAATGCTGCGGCAAAGCGAGATGCTAAATTTCAGACCATGCTCCAGTCAGTGATGAATGGGCTGGAAGGCCAGGAGAGCATCCTCAAAGAGATTGAGGAGCTGATAGCAGAGGAGGACAGGGCTCGAGAAAAAAGGCAAAAAGAGCTTCATGAGGCAAGGCTCCGACTTCAGCCTCTCCTGCTGCTAGCCAGCTTGTGGCCCCGTTGTTGCGAATGCTGCAGTCATGAGGTCTCTGCTACTGCATCTATTGTCACACCGATCAAACTTAGCTCTTGGGTTTGTCATCCAGATAACCAATGAAGATGTACGCCGTTTCCACGACTTGGTTCCACAGAAGGCCTTGATCAAAAGCATTACTGAAATCAGATAATGGGAGACCGAGTCGTACGTGCCGATTAGAATCAGATCGAGCTACACAAGTCTTTTGACGCCATCTATCTTGAGAATTCTCAACACGATATTCAGGCTGACTTGCCCGCGATATTCCCTGCTCCATTTCAGCCTGCAAAAGCTCCCAATAGAGGAGATGAGCAGACAGAATGAAAACGCAGCTACCTTGCTTGTCGCGAAGCTTTCCTTTTCATACGCATTGAGGTGTATCCTGCTGTGTTGCTAGGAGTGGGAGAGGAACGTGTACAGAGCCATCCAGGAACAGGTCGAAGGCCAGCTAGAGAACCTCTCCACAGCAGAGCTGGAGGCCAGACGAAGTGAGGATGCGACAAAACCCGCTCTGTTTCCTTCTGCTCCTGCTTAGGCCCTCGAGAGCTTGGTCAACCTTGTGAAGTCTGCTCCACAATTTCACCTCGGTCTTGCTGCTAATCTCTGGTGAAGGCGTTCTTCGCCGTCTTCGATCAGAACACACGGCAGTGCAAAGAGGTCCCTTCTTTGAACGGTTCGAGCAGCAGAGCAGGGCTCGTCCATAAACGTCCAGAAAATGTTGTCTTCATTTATCAAGTGGGCAGACAAAATAGTTCTCAACTGGGCCACTGCAAAGGCAACACGTTAATCTGCTGACGCCAGTAAACTTGCTGCAGGGACGGTAGTCGAGCAATTCTTGGCGAAGTCGAAGACAAGGGCTGGCACGTTCCTCAACATCATAAACCCAGAGGAGTACAACCCGTTCGACGCTCAGGCCTCACAGATCAAATACACATTGGACCAGAGCCGAGACCCCCTGCTGCGAGAACTGACGAAGGTGAACAGCGCAGCCCTGAAAAATGCATACTTCTGCAGACTCCCACCTTCGTTGCGAACTCGTCGCGGCTCTCTCAGCTCCGGAAGGCGATTTGTTGCCAATTCGTTACTGAGTTGTCGCTTCCATCTCGCTCAAGCTCTTCCGATAATGCGTCCCCTCGGTGTAAAATCCGTGTAAAATTCAATGCGCTCCTAACGCGCTTTCCTATCCTGGTGCAGTCCGTTGCGGAAGAAGCGGAATTATCCGAGTCGGGAGGGGGATCCCCCGTCCGAAAGGCCCGTACGAAGGAGATGTACGACGTGACCGGGTGGCGGTCGGACGTCCACCGGAGCACCGTGTGGGGTCACTTTTTCGACGACGAAGGGTCGCCTATTAATCTCAACGGGCATCCCAGGTCAGTAGACTGGGCCGCCTGGTGAAACATGGGTTGCAATCGCCACGAGTTGAGCCTGGTGGGCGATTCGACATTGGATCTGAAGAAGCTGTGGTTGGGGTTCACGAAGAGTTGGCTGCATGGTTGAGGCTTGCCTGCTTGCATCTAGTAATGCGGCTTCTATATCGCGTTTGTTACTGACTTGTCGCTGCATTTGCTCGCTTTTCGTTTCTCATCTTCGTAAGCAACCGCATGGATTTCGATTCCGCGAAGTCGACGTTTATCTCCGATTACCCCCCACCGTTCGGGGCTCAGTGGCGGATCAAGCAGCGTTACGCTGGCTTGATAGAAATACTGAATCTCGTGTTGCCAAGACAACGGATGTCCCGGTTGGTCACACGTGCCACGATCAGAACCACCGCCTGCCGCAAAGCGCAATCGCAGCACTCTGTTGAGACTTAAAGCTTCAGACAGCGAAAGCAGCAATTGCGAGAGAAAAGCACAGCACTGTTAATTGGCAGCGACCTTCGCGAACCGACGGGCCACTTGACAGTTTGAAAGCCCAAATGAGGATTTAGCCGCAAAGATTGCCTATCTGAATTTGCTGGTGTAAGAATGGCTAGGGGTCAAAAGTGCACTTTGCCGCACCCAGTGCCGCTTTTCGCCTGCTTGAGCAGGATCTTACGTGCTGTTTAAAGCTTATTGTCTTGCGTGGACAAACGAAGTGACTTGAAGTGAGTTGAACAGGAAACAAGCGGGGCAATGTATAACATGCTGCCGTCCCGTTGGCCTTGTCCCAAGGCTAGTGGTTCGTCCCCGTTTCCGGTTTCGCCCTCCATTACTGACGTTTCCGCTGGTCGTCGTTGCAGCCGAAACCGGTCGCAAGTTGTCATTGACCACGACCACGCGATCTACGGCAAGGAGATTGTGGACCAAGAGCTGCCCAAAGGGAAAAAGGTGGGCCGCAGAGCGCTCTAGCTCATCTTGTAAACTTACCCAACTTGGTTGCTTCGGATTGGACAGGACATTCACGTGCTCTGAAGTCCACCTTTATCAACTGCAGGTTCGAGGACGTCTGACGGCCGCGCCACGTAGAGCGAACGTTCTTGAACCAAGCTTTGCCTGCTATGTGTACATCGCTTCGTATGTGGGATGAGAGCAGGTTGCGTGCCTCCCCTTGAACGCAATTGTGAACACTTCTTGAGTTGCATTTCTAATCCTCCTGATGAGACTTCCACTCACAGTTTGTGACGGCCTGTCAGTCGTCCAGGTAACAGGGTGATGCCCTTTGGTTTCTGGCCTATGGAGATGCGGCGCAGATTGCTTCACAGCAGTCGAGCGGAGAGCTTCGAAAACCGATTTAAAGACCACATGAGATCAGCTTTGCAATCCTCGTGCGTGTACGTACCCAAGCTTCTCATTTCTGATCGAAAGCAGCACGTCTTTGCTGCAGCTATTGCCCGAAGCGCGCGAACGGCGAGGCGTCGTGGCGATTCCACGTGGCAAGGCAATGGTGCCGCCTCGCCAAGAATAAGATAAAGCATCCAGATTTCCGGCAGCAGCTGTCCCAACACCTTTGGACGCGGACTCCCTGTTGGGAAGGGATTCCGGCTCACAAAACCTCGACACTGCGTAACACATTGTCTTCAGATATCAACCTTGAAACGTGCATGTTGACTCATGCAAGATCGAACTCGATGGAATGATCTATGTGAGGAATCATCAGATTACGACACGTGCTCATGGCAGGCCGTATGTTTCATTCAATGGATCACTCGTACGTATGCCGCGCGGCCCCGGCACTCATACTAACTGCGAAAGTGGCCGGGCGCACCCGATAATCTGAAATTTTGATCAGAACGTACGTTTGTTATATGATGAGCATCATGAGGCCCACAAGCTTCATTAATATACTCTACCGTGTAGAGGCCCGGAAGTACCTCAGGCATGCAGCTAGCTACAGCCCTCAGTATATGTACGCTTATTTGATGATCAGAGCTGCAGTGACTGCAGCTAGATCGCGGGCCTGGGTCCATGGCTGCAACTTATCATACTGTATCATGTTTGCATATACCTATATACTGGAGCTGCACTGACTCGCACATGCGGAGCAATTGGGGCAGCTCAAAAAGCTGCATGATCGGATGCTGGCCCTCGGATCGGATATTATAGATCTGGTATACAGAGTATATAGCGGGCCTCGGGGCCGCCGGGCGGCCGCGCATCTTAATCCAGCTCTAATCATATTGACTTCGACAGTGCCGCAGTTCGTGGCCAAGTGAGCTGAGAGCATCATGTAAGAACATAAGCACTGTCCAATCATGCAAGCATCCGACCGGCTACTAAGCTCGACCATCTCTGACAGTTGCTGAATTGGAAGATCGAATGAGCCAATACTTTACATGTTACATTCAACTACAGTACATGTTAGTGTGTTCAAAAAATGTCTGCAATGCTTCTGCGGAGTCTAGTTCTTGCAAAAGTTTAAGAAAATCTGGTTCTGGAAGGATTGCCTTGTGCTGGATTCAGTGCTCTCCTTGGTCCCAATTTACATTTCTAAGCTCTGCCCAAGACGGCAGCCCTACATACGGGCCCCTTATCCATCAAGCAAGTGCAGTGCAGACTGGCCGCCTCCCCAACGGCGATCCCAACCGCACTCCAGTCGTTGTCAATTGCTCGCCGCTGACGTCACCTGCTCCTCAGAGCCCCCGTCACCCCTCTCGTCCTTGGACTTGTCGCCCCTCTTATGCTCGTTGCTCTCAAGGGCCGCGGAAATCTCGCTCGTTCCGTTGAGGGTTTCCTTCCGGTCCACTTTCACGACTCTCTGAGGCCTAGACTCGCCTCGAACAGGTCCGCCGTTCAGTCGATTCTTCTGCAACGCCGCAACCTCGCTCGCCTCGACGCCGTTCTCTTCGCTGCCCTGTACACTCGACGTTCCTACGTGCTTTTTTCTACTTTCGACTCTCCCTGCCCCTTGACTCTCCATATCCTCACTGTCGGCTCTCCCTGGCTCCGAATCCGCTTGAGCCGTCTCCGAAACTTCCCCTCCGCTGACGTCTCTGAACTCGCTCCGCTCACTCGACTGTACCTTCGCATCTGCGCTATCGCTTGACGCCGCCCCGTTCACCGTCTCCAACCCCTCTTTCACGTCTGCCGCCGCGTCGCCCTTCTTTCTCCGTTCTTCCGCCCCTTTCTTCTCTTCGTCAACCCTCTTTTTATCCTCCGCAGCACGCTTTTTCTCCTCCTCCCGCCTAGCTCTTTCCTGCTCATCCGCCCTTCTCTTCTCTTCCTTCTCTCTCCGTCGGTCTTCCTCTCCCTTTCGCCGCTCCTCGTCAACCCGCTTTCTCTCATCTTCAACCCGCTTCTTCTCTCCCTCCCTCTTGCGTTTCTCTTCCTCTTTCTTCCTCTTCCCTTCCTCCTCGACCCGCTTCCTCTCATCTTCCCTTCTCTTCAGATCTTCCTCCCTCTTCCGCTTATCATCCTCCACCTTCTTTTTCCTCGCCTCCTCTAGTTTCCGCTTCTCCTCTTCCCGCCGTTTCACCTCATCCTTCTTCTTCTGCTCCTCCTTTTTCTTAGCATCCTCCTTCTTCCTCGTCTCCTCTTTCTTCCGCCCCTCTTCCTCGCGTTTCTTCGACTCGAGCAACTCGTCTTCGTCGATGTCGGGAACGGGGATCTTCCAATAGTTCCACGAGTTATAGTCCTCCGCCTCGATCCGGTTCACCGACGGGAACATGTCGTGCACCAGCTGCCGCATGCTGCTGTACCCGCACACGTCCACGCTAACCTTGTTCGCAACCACCTCGCCCTGCGTGCGCACGGGTCAACGGGGTTTAGAGATAGGTTAACAGAGTGCTGCAAGTAGAATCCGTTGCTTTTCAGTCTTTCCGGGGCGTAAAGGTGATTTCAAGTCAAGCTCAACTTGTTGGCCACCACCTCGCCCTGCGCGCACGAGTATTTCATATCGAATAGGTAAAAATGCGGAGATTGAACGCAACCTCATCGTTTATACAGATCCTAGGACGGAAGCGGGCCTGCACGACTGCATCGAACGTCTTAACATTGACCGAAAAGAGGACAGGATCAATGCAACTTGCAAAAAATGTTCCTTGGCTCCATAGCGCTCAATTGCGCTCAATTGCCTCAATCCTCTTGTACAGATTAAGAGCAGCTGCGATCAACGACGAAGCTGTCAGAAGTCCTAAGTACTATGAAGCTGCAGCTCTAACGCCTAGCGACGAACATCCGAAATCACCAGCCATGCACATAACTTCAGAAAGTATTCCAGGGTCGACAAAAACCATCAAACTCTCCAAAGCCACAAACCCTGGGCCGTACCTTCGGATTGATGCTACGATTGTCGCCCTTTTATTTCTGAAAGGACGATCTAACGGCGTAGAAAGCTCCACGACTCGGGCCGTACCTTGGGATTAATGGTGAAGATCTTGCCGCGCGCGATGCCAACCGCGAGGTAGCTGATCTCGTCCGTATCGCGGTTGCCGAAGCCGGCGTAGAAGGGCGTGCTGTTGGGGGGGAACAGCGCGCGGATCTCATTCAGGCACGCGATCTTGAACTCGTGGGGGGTGCGCCGGATGACTGCAAAAGAAGCGGGCTTTGGATGAATATCTCAGAATGCTCAAAAGAAGAGCTTCGAAGGGGTCGAGCTCGCAGGACCGTACAATCGCCAGAAACCGCAGAGTGCGCTACTCAGGTGCCTCCTCAGGCGTCTTGCAGTCCCTGCGACATTGGTAAACCTTAGTTGGTCAAAGTGCCGGACTGTGACTTTGGAAACATGGGTTAAGGGTGATAACTGCCTTCTCCGGGCGAGACCCACGAACGGCCATCACATAGACGAGTCGTGGCAACAGCCGCCCGAGTAACAGTCAGACTGCTCGCGACTCCTTGGAAAGTGGCGATCTGACCATCCAAATCGGGTGTTGTCTAAGAGACCATCTTCGAAGCAAGAAGCAAAGAGGACCGCTTCCTTCAGGATTGATACGAAATACAAAGCAGATCGCTTCACAGAACCCATGCCCACGATTCCAGCCCCCGCGCCCGAAGGCCAAGCAACAAGGGGACTGCGTTGATTCCAAGCTTCGTCATCACGTTTCTCAGACCGAGTGACGAGCAACGTTTCGCGGGCGCTCACCCTCTCTGTAGAGTGACGGGATCATGCCGTCCGGCGAGATGACGATGGGCCCGTCCGGCAGCGACTTGCCGTCCTGCCGGATGCCGCTCAGGAACGCGCGAGTAGTCGCGGACTGACTGATGGCGCGAGCACTCAGGTACATGAACTCGTAGCCGTTCTCCTGAACAGTGAACATGCGTGTACTTTGTGAGTTTTTCAAATGTACTTCTCCTGAGGTCAGTCTTCGGACCCGCACAGATTATTGTGAGAAGCAAGCTGTTGCTGCACAAGTTGGCTATCGAACAGCACGAAACGGCCATTGACTTTAGCTAACGCTGCCAATAAGGCATCACCAGCACAGCTTAAGTCCGGAACAGAACTTCAGAATCGCTGCAGGCAGACCGTGATAGTTAACTATCAGGTAAGCAGCCAGAGACGTACGGCAAGGAACGAAATGAAGCGACAGCCCACTATGGCAGGAAGATCCAAGCAAGCTTGAGGCGGCATACCTTGATGGAGGAGAAGAGGGAGGCGACCCCTGACTGCGACCAGTCGCGGCCGATGAGCGGCGCGATCTGGCCCATGAGGTCGGACCTGGTGATTGTCCCGTCGACGTCAGAGATGATGACGCGGCTGTTCCACTTCCACAGGTGGATCGTGGCGTCCACCTGAGCGGGAGAAAGAACACTCTCAGGAACGCAGCTTGCAGCAGAATCAGTTCCAAGCTTTCCAGGTCCAAATATCTCGGATCTTTAAGCAGATAAGTTTCCAACGAGTGTCGCGATGTGAGTAACAGGAGCGCTTCTCTACAGTTGTTGGGCGTCATCGCAGAAGCTTCCACCAAACCCATGCGTTGCTCCCTTTCAGCCTTGCAATGGTATCGCTGTCGCGGGCAATCTGTGAGGAAGAAGAAGTGCCGTACTCTTCTTCCGTTAGCACACTCTCGTGTGCCTTGCAAGTCGCGTAAGAAAGGTGACAGCCACGCCAAGAGTCCCCGTCGCTCTGTGCAACCAGCCGAACGGCCAACGCAGAGCAAAGTCAGCAATAACTCTTGCTTCCCTAAAACGCAAATGGTGGAGGAGAAGCTGATCTTGTTCTTGTCCTCCTGACACCACCCTCTGTTGCACCTCTGGAATTCCGGACTCTAATTCCGAAGGCCAGCATAAAGTGCGGCAATCACCTCTTGCTTGCCCCACACGCGCGTGGTGAAGGAGAAAGTAATCTTGTTCTTGCCGTCCTGCAGGTTGAGCGACGCCAGCTCCTCGCTCGTGGGGATCAGCGTGCGCAGCTTGCACTTACGCTTGCGCCGCACCAGCGGCCGCGGCGGGGTCGCCTGCACCGCCTACACAGAAGAAAGAATCGTGTACATTTTCCTCCTCTAGCTCGTCCATTCCGTTCCTTTTGTTATGCTTTACTACATCTTCTGTCTTCGATTCAAAAGACTAGTAAGATTACCTGCTTTCGAAAGATGCTGACGGCAATCAAGCAAATATAAAGCCTGCTCGTGTGAGGAAGACGGAATTGGCGCTGCGAGAATGCACTGATGTTCTGCAAGAGCAGCCTAGCTTGCAGGTGACATGTTAAAACGTGGTTTCCGAAACAGAATGTTGCGAAATGCTGAATTATGGGGCTGCCGTGAGCCGGTTGAGCATTTTGCAATCAATATCGCCACCGACTTGCTCAGGCTGGTGAGGACCGGACGGCCAGCTTGCCTGTGCTCAAACAACCATTCCTGGAACCCAAAAACAGCGCCCCACAGGACAATGAGAGAAGCACAGAGCAAGACAAGGAACGCAAAAAACGGAACCTGAAAAGTAGCAAAACCAAAGGACGAACTCAGCAGCCGAGTCTCACCTCTGCAAGCTCCGGCGAAGTTGTCCTGGATCTTGTCCAGCGCCAACTGGCGTGCGCGGCTGTTTTCCAGGCCCACGTGGCCATGAAGGTAACAGAAGAGTAGCGCCTTGCACTTTAAGAAGGAAAACAGAAAGAAATGACCAGGCACATGCAAAGCCAAAACAAAAATCAGTCGGACAGAAAACGATCCAGCAACTGAATTCCCACCTCTGTAGGCTCCGGCGAAGTTGTCCTGGATCGCGTCCCCCCACCTTCCGGCGTGCGCGGCCGCTGCCCGGGCCCACGTGAACCAAAGGGCCACAGCCGCCAGCCAGCTGCGCCCGGCTGGGCCGCGTCCTCGCCCTCCGGCTTGGGCGGCTCCCGCTTCTCAACGGGAATCGCCCCGTCAAACTCGGTGCCTGAATAGCGAAAGCGGGAAAAAGGCTCGATTTGGGTGTTGAATACAGACATTGAAGGCTCGCTTTCTGCCGTAAATTGAATACCTTAAGCTTGAGCTGCGAAGCGGGTTCGGTTTGGGGCTCCTGCTTCTCGACCAGGTCACCCGTCCAACTCGGTGCCTGAGCAGCAACACAAAGGCTCGGGTGCCGAGATATTTCCATACTTAGCTTTTGAATGAGGGTTCTATTCAGGATTTGGGTTGGATGGCTCCCGCGCATAAAGAGAGGACCAAGTGACCTGAACACGTACTTAAGCAGATACGAGGCTTGGGTTGTGGAAGAGGTCCTCCAGGCTGACAATTCGACTTAGATATGTTACGAACCCAAGGTTCCTCTTGCTTCCGGCTCAAAGTCCGATGGCACAAGCTCCCTTGAACACTGAAAGCTGCCAAGCTTGGTTTGGCATCCGAGCAGGCCACACATGCGGCGAGCTAGTGCAGTTCGCGTCAAAGCATGCGCTGTGGTGCATCGTTAGTCCCCTAAAATCCGCAGTCGGTCTAACGATCAATGGTGACAGCAAGTTAGACTAACTTTCCAAATTGATGCCACGAGTCGATTCAAACTGAAGCAAGCATTGGGCTCGAGAAGTCGGACTAACGAACCCTGAAATACGTCAAATTAGGTGACCTGGCATATGACCTTACGGCTGGAATGCCCCACCAATTGCAGTGAAAACGGGGCTCACCGTTATAAGTAGGTACAACGCGCCCGAAGGCCAGCATTCCGAGCAGCGTGGGGGCGACCACTTTCCAGGGGTAGTAGCGGCCCCCGACGCGGCACACGAGGCGCTCATTGCTTATGAGAGCCTGCGGCCCGCTTATGAACTTGTCGAAGGACACTGCCTCGGACTCGAACGCGGCTTGAGCAGCTTCGACACCCATCCCTGCATTCCAGAAGCGTACTCGTTGGGTTGATTGGTCGGAGAACCAGGAGCTTGCTCAAACGGCATGGTTCGAGTGTCAGCATAGGAAAAGGGAAGCTTGCATGTCGAAAAGCTTTAGATGCACCCATGCTCCATGCAAAAACGACTGTTGATCGAAAACAAGGATACCTTCCGTTCATAGCAACTGATCTCGAGCAGAGGGACCGAGATGCGAAAATTTCCTCGATCTTCTGGCTCACGGGAAGACAACAAATATCAACCACCATGCCAGCACAACCAACTCAAGAGCCCCTCCTGTGGTCAACCCGGCATTCGCTTCGAACGAGCACGCACTCACGACTAAACCCCTCGTGGAAGGATTGACGTACCTGGCAGCAGCAAATGTCTGCAAAGCGACAGCTCCATCGCAGTCTCCGCCTTCTCCTTGACCACTGCAAATTCCGCCCCCACCGTATCCCCTCCCTCCCTGTCCGACACCGCAGCACGCAGCGGGTCCGAAGAGTCAAACACTTTCTCGCCTTCCAGGGAACGGGCACTGGGCAAGGCCTCCGGGTTAGCCAAACCCTCTCTCGACTCCCCGTCCCTTGACCGGGCCTCTTCTCTTCCCAAACTCGCTGCCAACTCTCCACTTCTCATACGTGCTTCTTCCGGGTTAGCCAAACCCGTCCCCGAAACCATCGTTCTGAGAGGGGAGCTCCGACACAGGGGGGGCTTCCCGAGGTTCCTGTTAGAGATCGGGGCTTCGTTCGGAGGGGTGCTCTGAGTCGTCCCGGGTTCGGTGCCGGGTTTCGAGTCCGGGTTAAGCACAATAGGCGTGTTGATCCCAGAGACAGGCGCTGACTGTGAGAGCGGCTGGTTGAGAATCTCCCTTAGACCCGAAACCGAGCCCCTGTGCTGCGTACCATCTTTGCGGGAAACAGCTGTCGAACCTTCCAGCCGTTCTAACCTGTCCCTGATTTCGGCATATGCCGGCTCGTGAGAATGAAAACCGGCCCCCGGTCCCGGTAACGAGGCCGCTCGTCGAACCCCCGGTTCGTCCGTTGCCGCAACACCGTTCAAGACGTTACTGCCGGGAATGACCACTGGAGCGCTTCGGACACTGTGGAGGGGGGTCGAACCAGGCTGGACATCGAACCCCCTGAACTGGTTTTCTGGCTCCGCAGGTACGTCTTCAGCATTGGGTGTGGGCTCCGGCGCTGACTGCTCCTCGGAAGCGCTGTCCACGGCCGCCCTCTTCTCGTCCTGCTTCTGCTTTTCTACGAACGCTGCTTCCGCCTCGCTCTCATCCTGGGGATCCACAACTCCTGTGTCTCCGCTCGTCGCGTCCTTTTCTCTGTCAAGAAACTGCGCCGCCAGCTCCTGCTTCAGGCGACTGCGGAAAGCCCTTGAGAGCACTCCCTTGCCCCCCTCCCCGTCAATCGCACCCGCCGATAACAGACCCCCGTCCCCTTTGCCACTTCCGCCAACCCCAGACAGAATCTTTCTCAACCGCTGCTCCTCCCACTTCTTACTCCTGCCCCTCAGGAGCTCATCCAAACGCTCCCCCTCTTCACCACCCACCGTCTTCTTATACGCCGCCACCGCCTCCGCCAAATCCATCCCGTCCCATAGGCGGAGGGGCTCTTCTTTCAGCCGCTCCTCGGTCCGCTGCTCCTCTTCCAGGCTTTCCACCAGCAGCTTGTTCTCAAGCTCCGCCATAATGATGCTGGCTTCCACCGCATGGCCCCCCGCCGTGAGATCAATCTCAATATCGTCCCCGTCACTCTCGCTGTCCTTTCGGGACAGCTTGCGCTTCCACGGCCGGCTTTGGTACCGCGGATCGATCTGCTGGGGTGCAACGGAAGCCTTCGCTTCGTCCCGCTCTCCCTCGTTCGCCATCCCGCCTTCGCTTGCGCTTTCGCCGTCTCTATCGCCCTCCGCAATCTCGTCGATTCTCGCAAAGGAGCTCCGGATCCGCGTCCCGGGCGCGTCGCTGAAACCCCCGCTGCTAGTTCTGTGCGCCAACGCCTGCAGTCCCTCCTTCTTGAACCCCACCTTTCCGGGCCGCTTGACCGCCTTTAATGACCCCTCAGCTTTCTCCCTAAGAAGGTCGTCGGCAAGGCTCGACAGCACCGCTTCTACTTCCCTTTCATCGCGCTTCGCAGGCGACTCATGCTTGCCCCGCTTCAGCCCCGCAATCGCACCTGTGAAGTCCTCCCCTGGCTCCGGAACAGCGTCTTCCTTCTTCTCTGGAGCGGGGCCCCAGATCATCTTCTGCTTCAGCACCCCGTCCAAGTCTTCCTGGAAGTCGCTGTTCACATCCAACCTCCCCCCCTTCCTGCTGAACCCCTCCTGACTCTCTGTCCGC
Organism: Klebsormidium nitens; assembly: GCA_000708835.1. Lineage (NCBI taxonomy): Eukaryota > Viridiplantae > Streptophyta > Klebsormidiophyceae > Klebsormidiales > Klebsormidiaceae > Klebsormidium > Klebsormidium nitens. Next base: position 53,633 of record DF237526.1, read on the forward strand.
TGCAATCTCCGCACTGGTGTCTGGACTGGCGGCGGCGCAGCCCCCGTCCCGAATAACCGGCTGAAGATCGAGCGCGGGGGTTGCTGGCTGCCGCGTTCCGAACCTTCTCCTTCCCGCCCAGAGCTTTCACCCTCCTGATTGAACACCCCGAAATCAGCAAACGAGTTGCGCGCGCTCTCAAACCCGAGAATGACCTCCTTGGGGTCGTTGACGTCCTCGTTCCCTGTCTGGTACGAGCTCTTCCTGCTGGAGCCCCCCTCGCTCTGGCTCGGCCGCCCGCTTATGTGCGGATCGAGCCCCTCGGGGGAGCTCTTATACCACCAGCTACCCCAGCCCCACGACGCCTTATCTGGATGCTCCTGCATCACAGCCTCTTCTTCAGCGGAAGTTCTTCGGCTCAGGTCACCCCAACTGCTTGACCTCCGAACTTGACTCCCTTTTCCCTCGCCGGCCTTGCCTTCAACGAAATTAATTGGGGGCTTCAGCAGGGGGGGCGACGCTTCCACTGCTTTTGCTGCTTTTCGCACCACTTTCCGCCAGGCCAAATCACGCTCCAGGATCGCCTGCTCCTCAACAGTTATGGAACTCTCCGGCGTCGCGCTGGCGGCCCCCTCTCTCATGTCCGTGTCTTCGAAGCTGTACCCCTTGCCCTCCACTTTGGGAGACATTGACAACACCGAGCGGAGCTCGACTTCGGCGGGAGAAAGGGGGCCTGCCGGCGGGGCGGAGGACGAGCGGCCGTGACCTCGAGGAAACATCGGAGGGGCCTCAGACTCCCCACCGAAGCTTTTGGATCTCAGCTCATCGGAAGGAGGCTCCTTAGATGTGCCAGGTCTCTCCACCCCCTCCAGGCTGTCAGTTGACTTCTCTGAGCCTCCAAGAGCGTCCCCCGTCTCACTCTCACGACCATCCCTCTCTGGATCTTTCCGGGGGGGTTCAGCGGGCCTCTCTTCTGCCTTGGCGGCTTCCCCCTCAGAATCGAGAACCAGCCCCTGCCCTTCCTTCAGGCTCCCCAAGTCTTCGAGCGTCGCCTCCTTATAGTTGCCGGACGGCGTTTCTAGAAGCAGCTGGGGGACGGCTCGAGAGGCCTCGTCGCCAGAGGACCCCCCGGGAGAGAACATGGAGGTGGGGTCAGCCTCGCTGACCAGTTCCTCTACTTCTTTCTCATGGAGAAAGTACGCCTGCGAAAGGGGGTTATGGCTGAGTAGGGAAGCGAACTAATGCTTCTTCAGCAAGAGCTCGCGAAGGAAAGGGAGATCTAGGCTTTGGTAGAGTTCTCAGGCTTGACACTGCTCTGAAGACAAGTGGTCTTCTCTAATGCCTCACTCTTGTTGCAAGGATGACTTTCAAGGGCAGAATCTTTGTTCAGCTTCTTCAAGTTGTAGGCACCTGTTTTATATGGTGGAGAAAGCGCCTTTGAGCTGTGGCGATTAGCATTTTCCACAAAGGGTCCAACTGCTGATAGATGACAACGTGGCTTATATGTACGCCCTACTGAAGCTAATAGCATTGCGCGTCGAAGTAAGCTTGCCGTGACAAAAGCACTACGCAAAACAGCAAAACCCCTCCTCAAAGAACTTCCCTTTGACAGGCATTTTTAAGCATCTGCAAAGGGTCGCTTCTTATCGCGCCATTTAACCTAACCATCCAGCTCCAGCTTTCAAACACCTTGAAAGATTGTTGCAAGCACGTGCGACCTGGCAGCTCATAATTACAACGCGTATAAGAGACTCGAACTAGGTGGAACAGACAGTTTCAGGCAGAAGATCTTACGAAGAGGTGAATCAAACGCATCCAGCGACCGGTCTACTTGCCAAGCAAACACCTCCACATCCTGCGCAGACCTCAGACTGAGCCAAGCGTTCCTAAGATCCTAAAGCAGATGCTTCAGCTTTCAATGTCAACCTCCGTCCAAATTGATAGTTGCGCTCATTGAGCACCAGCAACCCCGGCCTCGCTCGTCGCTAACACTCTCAGGAAACCCTCCAGGACGCTTTTTAGAACACACCCTCTTGAAAAGATAGCACAAACGAAGACGTGAAGAAGATAGACAGTAGACACCTACTAAGAGGTGGGAGGTAGAAAGTGAGGTCCTCATGCATAAACCCTCTCACCTGGCCCCTGTGATCCAAGTACATGCAGAAATTGGCCCCTACGCCATTCACTGACACGTTGACCACCTTCTCACGCCGCTTGAGAACTCCCTGAAACTTGCCAAAACGGACGTAGAAGGGCGTGCTCTTGAAAGTGCCATCCTCCTGCCTGACGACGATGATGTCAACAGCGCCCCCGAAAGGGTGGAAGGGGCCGGAGACCGTGTTGAGGCCCCCGGCCATGATTTGACCAAATGAATACATAGCTGCGTTTGGAGGGAGCACCCTCAAAGTGGTTCTTTTGCTCCTTAGGCCTTACACCGTCCCATGCTTTAATGCCTCTGTCAGACTTTTCCAAAGCTTTTTTCCGACTTGACTACTGGTGACCTGCCGACGCAGTAAATTGCACCACTGAGAACTTGCAAGAAGCAGCGCCCGAAAAACGAAGTGGCCCAATCTGGGACAGGCACGAATGTCTAGCGTCTAGCTTTTGAAAACCTGGCTCCAGACCGTAGGGCTATCGCTGTATGCCCTAGGAGAGACGCTCCAGCCTCCTTCCCCTGCCTGGCCCGGGGCCCTGCGTGCTGCGGTTGGATGAGAAAGTAGGGCAGCCATGCCACGTAGGCAAGCTAGAGAATGAATCTTTTCAGACCATGCAGATTCTCTGACGCCGTAATACCGTACGCTATGACTTCATACTTGCCCCATGCAAATAGGTAGGGTACCGAGTCGGACTGACTACCTACCTAACCCTTCGGCGCTGATCGGTTTATCGGTTTGCTATGACGACCGGGAATATCTTAGGCTACGCGAATTTGATATGGGGTTTCCGGTCCACCCCCTTCGGGGGTGGGTCGGTCGGTCGGCGTAAAATAATAAATTTTGAAATTGAAATAAATTCGGCCGAACCTGCCACGTCATCTACTTTTGCGGCTAGCCCATACGGGGCCCACCGGAACCGCGGAAAATGGCTCTGATTTCGGGTAGAATCCGGGAATTTCAAGTCTTCGTTA
>DF237525.1:0-20837 GCA_000708835.1 Klebsormidium nitens
GGTATGGTACTTTTCATGGCATGTTACTCCTGTGGTATGTACCTTGGGTTACCACGCGGATCTGGAAAGCCATACGATTGCTGAAAAACCTGGAAAGCTTTTTGCAGCTTTTCGGTCGACGCGCACCCTTACGCTCCCCTACTCCTAGCTGCATTGCCAATAAAAGGCTTGATACAACGTACCAATCATCTCTCACAAACCATGGGCTATACTGACCACCAGAATGGCTTGAGAGGATTCGGCTTACCCCCTCAGACCAATGAGGGGGCTAACACCTCCGCAAGATCAGAGTTATATTCAGCGTCCCATTGTGTATTCACCACTGACCAGAGAATGCCTCTTTTTCGTTTGTTAAGACTCATTGCATTGGTGAGTTCGAATTTGACCCTGAAATGCCCATTCAATGGTCTGGAGTGACTCACCTTCACTGCAGCCTCCAACTTCTCAGCTCGACGAGCAGCCAGGACGACTTTGGCGCCCTGGCCCGCGAGAAAGCGGGCAAACGCGAGGCCAATCCCGGAGGAAGCCCCGGTCACGAGCGCGACCTTGTCCTCGACGGAGAACAGCTCCCCGTAGGGGCTGCACTTCTTGCACTGCGCCATTGGTGAATCACTGCAACTTGCCCAGCTGAAAGTGGATTGCTGATCAGGTTGTAACGGGCTGTAAGCTGGGACAGAATGCAGCTGGGCGTTCAGATGGCCTTGGATATACTAGTGCGCTTGAAGGGGGGCTGGAAGAGGCGGGGAGTGCAAGTGGGGAAGGAGTGGACTAACGTGGAAGTTCGTCCGAGCTGAAGATCAACCGAGCTCTCAAGAGTTTTGAAGTACCGAGTTGCAAGGTGTCCCTCTTATACTCTCCCCGTACCAGCCTATAGCGGGTCTTATTGCTGATGACTCTCCTTTGACCCCCAGCTACGGTATGCAGTTCAGAAGGCAACGCAGCCAGCTGCTACATCAGAAGAGGAGCGCGGCAGCTGCGGCATCCCGGTCTACTTATACTCTTAATATTATACTATCAAGGTAGGGCGGTCTTGGGGTATCTGGATACCTAGCAATTCCAGTGCCAGGTGGAGCAGGCCGACAGTCGCCGACCGCCAAGTCCGTACGCCCCGGCGCCGCGGACAGCCTCGGCCCACGTGTCATTGTGACGCTCAATCAAAGTTCGTGCGCGAGCAAGTTATAGTCCATAATGTACTTACTACTGACGTCATGTACAGAAGTCGCATAGAAGTTTCGTGTGATGTAAGTGTGGACATGGTGCGCTGGTTCGCCGGTCCGTACTAGTGGTTTGTACCGTAAATATACAAGTACGTTCAGTCAAATATCGCGAACATTGTGTATATTGTCGAAAGACTGCAGAGTCCAGACTTACTTATCGCTCGACTCCCGAGCGCCCGGCACCGATGCCGGCTGTTTCGACGACAAAAGAGTTTTTTAATGTAGAAACAGGGCAATATTCTCCGGTACTAGGTAGCTGAGATGTGTGCAGAGAGGCAATAATAGGGTTACGTTTTGCGGGTTTCCTAGATTAGGGTTTCCACATCCTGCCAAGGGAATCTGCCACCCAATGCAGCAACACTGTCAGCAGGGGGGCAGCAGGGACTCGGGAGTCAATTGCACCTTCAAAGCTCATTGGGATCGATGGCGTCCTCCCGGCGTCCTCGTAGCTCTGCATCCAACAGAGGTCCTTCTTGGCCTCTGGATTCTTCTGAGTGCGTGCGTGGAGTGACTCTCCTTTGAATCTCTTTCGTCCAAATCAGTGCATTGACAACCGATCAGCGATGAATGGGTCAGGCGAATATCACATATCATTCCGATTCACAGAGCTAGGCGGCCGCTTTGTATGTCATGCAGAATGCGGTTTGGACATCTGCCTGCCAACGCATGGTCTTGCACCGAGCAATCTTCTGAAGCTTAGTGTGCATCGCTTATTCGCGCAATGGCAGACTCAAAACAAACTGCCGCATACTCATGCAAGATGCACGCAAGATGCGAAGCTATGAAAGATGCGCGTCTACTTTACAGCGGCGCCTAGGCTATGATTAATTACTCGCGACGCGTCCACCGCAATCAGATGCACGCATGCAAGCTCTCCGATCCGATGGTTATCGTTGCAATATTCAACAATATTGCTTGATTATTCAGGCAAGTTCTCAAATCGGACCGGTGCGTTTGATGCGAATTGATGAAAGAAACGGCCTCAGTGTGCCGCTGCAGGCGGCGCCAGCTGCGCGCGCGCTGATTCTGGCAAGGCTGCACAGGGACTCTACTCCCTATACAATGATAGGGCCGAACTTGATTAAAAGCACATGCTTGCAGAGCCAGCCGCCATATGCAGGTGCACGGCCGCCGTGAGTTTTGCATTCATTTCGTCATAAACGGGCGGCAAAAATCCGAGGCATGCACCATTTGGCGTTGCGTAAAAACGGCGTTTGAAGAGATCCCAAGTGTCACTAGAATTCCTTGTGTGCTAGCACGCACGATGATCAGCACGCTTGAAATACAATTGAAACTTGCGGAGGCTTTCATTGACCGTCCTCAACTGCATTGCTGGTCAATTTGTCGAATAAATTAGCAACTGACGAACCATAACTTAGACGAAACCTCTATCCCTCATCTACCGGTCCGTGCTCATATGCCAGGTCGACCTCTGTTCTTCTTTCATTCGCCGCAGAATAAATACGTCCTTTTACAAGTTGTGGCATCAGATTTGCACTGTGCACGGGACCTGCAAAACCTTTATGACAACGGAGAATCCGTCGAGTAGACCCAGATCGCGCTGATTTTGGGCTCATCTCGAGTCCCGGTCCCCCGGAAATAGACCTCCAAATTGGGGCCGTCCAATTGGACTGTTCTGGCTCGAACGGGCGCCGCCTTGAACTTTCCCCCCGCGTCCTTGAACGGATCGACGCCTATCGTCGCGCCCTCTTGAATGCCGAGGTACTCAATGTTCAAAACGCGCTGGCCGGGCTCATTGACGTTGAAAATGGTCGTGTCGTTGGGCGAGATCTCGGCGAAGAAGGTGTTGACACTGTAACGGCCTGCGGGGACCTGCCAGAACGGGAGAGAGTGCTTTGGTGTCAAAGTTGGTGTCAGATTTGACACGGAGATATGCAAGAAGCGCTGCGCTTGGCTTGCTCGCAAACAAATACCGTAGTTTGTGTTCGAAGATGAGATACTTAAGACTGCGGCCGAACTTGGACGATGAGGAGAGAAGCTGATGTGACAAAGTTCTCAAGACGTTTGCGACAGTTTGCGTTCGAGTGCCTCCAAGTTGTTTTGATCGGTTGATCTACCACGAAATTGCTTCTGTAATGGAACGACATGAATGTCGAACGAACAGATCGAAGGAAAAGGGCTTGGCTGAGACAAGAGCACCGGTTTATAAAAATCAAGGGATGACGGACATAAAGAAGATGGCAGACTTTCCAAACGCAAAATTTACTTACCACAATCAGGTAGTGGTTCGTCCCAATCCGCTCCGCCTGAAAGATCTTAGGGTCAGTAGTCCCGGTAATGGTTTGTTCGGTGGATGCCGCGAACCCCCCGTTCGCACCGTTATCGTCGAACCGGCAGTACGGCGCTCCGGGGGGCATGTCGCGGAGGTTGAGGCAGGGGGTGTCGTCAGCCTTGAACGTCACGCCGAACGTGCTGACGTAATCAGAGAAGCCTCCGCAGAGGACCGCAAAAGAGAATTTTCCGTTGTTGACGGCGGGTGGGGACTGGGACAGAACGGGGACGCCCGCGATCAAACCGGTCGCGCCTGTAAAACAATCGAGTATATTCTCCTTTGTCTTGTTTTGGTGAATATCATCTTCGGGAAGAAAGTACGAAACAACCCATCGGCCCCAAGTCTCTTCCGAGCTTTGAACTTTGAGAAGCGACTTCAGCAACTTCGTCTTGTCTTTTCCTGGGATCCAGAATGATAAGAACGGAAAAACGCGGTTTGCTCTCAACCTGCGCAGTTTACATCCTGGCCTAAAACCCATTTGCAGGATCCTGTGTAACTTGATGAGTGTGTTCGCTCGATATGAGGTGGCAAAGATGCGGGCCAGGATTTAGTCAGCATACTGTAATTACTGTACTCTACACAGCCTCTTCTTGCTTCCGAGAAATACCTCTTAAACGCGTGGGGTTGCAACACGCTATGCGACCCAATGACCCAATCATTCGCTTTTCGGCCTTCGTCATCGACGCTCTGAAATTACTCTCGAATATGCCGTACCCTCTTCGTTCTGGCTACTTGTCGAATCAATGGACCCGCTTCATGGAAATGAATATTTAAGATGAGGCAACGGAGATCTGTTCTTCAGACGCCACCCAACAAAATTTAAAAACCACTGAAGATCAGAGTTACCAGCCTCAGCGTGCACAAAGCTTACTCAGGCGTATGAGACGACTGACCGTATTTACAAGAGTCACATCTTTCGGTCTCGCCGTTCCGCGACTTAGAGACGTATGCCAGTCTGCAAGCTCCACCTGATGAGCTGCACAATATCTCAGTAATACCCCGCCGAGAAATTTCAAAAGATTGTGGCAGAACGTATCAAGAATCGACGGATCGAAGGGCAGCCTCACCTGACGGGAAGCTTCCCGCCTGCGACGGCGCCAAGAAACCAAATGCTGACGTGGCAGTCGGCGCGCTAGCCGGCCCGGCCGTAACTGCGGTAACCGCAGGCGACGGCACCGCTGTGCCTGCTGACGTGGCAGGCGCGACAGCTGGCGCGACCTGGGGGCTCGCAGCTGACGTCACCGGGGTTTGAAGGTTGGGGGCGGGGGCGGGGGCGGGGGCGATGGCGGGAATAGGCCCCGGGGCAGAGTGAACGAAAACTGCGTTGAGGAGGGGGGGAAGCGGGGACGTGCCGGCGAAGGAAAGGGTTAGGTTACCGCCCTGGGTTAGGTTGACCGGAACCTGGTCAAGAAAAAAGGAATCACGCAGGTTTAGTTTTTGATACCAAAGACTTGGGTCGGGCTGGTAGGTGTTTGAATACCGAGCGACTTGCGAGACCAATCACCGGCTTCTCGCCACCATTCCCAAAATTAGTCGGATCCTTTCAAAGCTCCCTCTTTTAGAATAGTAGCAAGCCAATTCTTAGTCGATGTCAAACTCTTCCTTCCACGGTGAAAAAACATGCAGCACATCAAGGGCGATTAGCGACCATTCTTTCATGGTTTACGGCGAACCTCCCTTTCAGGAGCCCACGTTTATCTTAGCTCATCCGATCGACCCTTCGTAGAGTTCAGCCACGATTCAACCGAACAACGCCCCCTCTTCGTCTTTTCGCACCTCCTGACCTCCAAGAGACTTCTACAACGCAGAGCACATTCAACCGAGAGGACAAAAGTGTGTGGTTAAAAGCTCGAATTCAGCTTATCGATGCTTCGATTTCGGTCTTCAAGTACCAATGGACGACTTCTTGTGGTTACTGCTAACCTGTAGCACGAGCGCTGTGAAGTTGGCCCCCGTCGTGGCGTAGATGTCGACATTGGGCGCCACGATGACGTTTTGGGCGGACACGTTGAACACGCGCTGTCCGGCACCTATGAGAGGAGGGATTTGCAATCAGGAACTGGGCTTTGAAAAGGTCGCCCTCGTATGGCAGTGCGTTCACGTGCCTCCAATTTGGACGAGATTCGAGTGCCAGACCGTGGGTGCACGTGCGTAAATTGACGCGTCGACATCTCGAAGACTTGCACTGACCAACGGCCAGACTGGCCGGGTGATCGGCTGACTGATTCTTCAAAGTCCTGGGGGAAAGTGGACATTTCAGAGGCTTGCACCGATTGAAGGCCACACCGGCCGCTTGAATTGCTAGTGACTTCGACTCTAAGAAAAAGAAGCGCCTCATATGGTCGACTGAAGCATCCAGTGACGTCACCTTTGCGACCCGTTGGGAAGATGCTGACGCCCCAGAGCCCAGAAACCACCGAACGTTCTTTAGAAGCTCTAAGTTTGGGAGTCCGAAACTTAATACTCGAAACTCCAAATGAATCCCACCTGACGCTACGGAGGCAGCAAACAATATCTGCGCGGTCCGACACCGTCAAAATGCGACAATCTTAAACCTCCAGAGTGTTACATTTTCATCAACTCTTGAAATCCGTAAATTTTCACACCCCCAGAACCTTACTCACAATAATCTTCGATGGAACTCACCGGAAGCGACGGGATCCGCAAAGTGTAGATCGACCAGGTAGGTCCCGGCGAGTCCCACGGGGAGGCTGTAGCTGAAGTTACCGGTGCGTCCGTTTTTGTACAGGTCGCTGTTTACCTCGGCCGACCGGTACGACGGGAGAGTGACGTTCGAGGCGAGGGAATAGTTTGTGCCACCTGCACAATCAGAAAAGTGCGCTTTCAGGATTGTCAGCATCTCAACCATTGTAAGCACATATTTGTAATGCACAGGCGCTTTTGTGACTAATTGTTGGTCGGTCGGTAAGAGCTTCTGTGAGAGCTCCTGAGAGTTGCTTGAGCATCTCCCATCCATTCCTACGACCTCGACATCCTCTCCTCGCGAGTGAGTATACCGAACAAAAAACAGAGGTTTGAAACCTGCGAAACTGCCTGAAAGCAAGAGTAGAGGGCTCATATTTGCCAGCAAAGATGCTGCGACTTGCATGAAGTCAGAAACGTTCAACCGGCCGACATGGTGTTGGCGGCTGCTCTTGATACTAATGGTGGATTGACGAACCCGGTGTAGGTAGGCCCCAGACTCGGTAAACCAAAAACCCTAAACCCTCGTCGTTGGACAAATGGCTCACCAGTGAAGTACTGGTCCCGGCTGAACACGATTCCCCGCCCCGAGAGCACGTCCTGCGGGGAGCCCGCCGCGACCGCGACCAATCGGGAGTTGCCACTTGGCACCACGTTGACGCTCGCCACCGTGGCGTTGCTGCCGTTCGCGCCGCGGAGGCCGATCGTCAGGAGACCGTTGCTGACGTAAGCAGCGGTGGTAAGCGAGCTCGCGTTGGCGGGGAGTGTGACGGGGACGCCCTGCGGGTGTGACGTCATCCGCTCTGGTTAGTGACATCATTGGATGGCCTTTCAACTCAGTCTCAATGAACTGGCTCTTATCTTTTGTCCTGTACGCTGAAGATCCACCTCACGATCCTCACGAGAAAATCGTTCGTAAGTGAGTTCGAGTCTTGCCGTGCAGAAGAGTACAACCCAAAGTAGTCCCTCGGTTTGGACAGGAGCCTCTTCAACGTAGCTTAGAACCTCTCGTCTTGTGCCACTTCAGAAAATCGTGGCTGGCTTTTCGTGGAGTCACTTTTGAACGCACAGTATAAGTCGCACTTTCAGGGGCTTAGCCAGTGACCACAACCCCTTTAGCCAATCAGTGCAAAATCCTGGATTTCGGTTACAAAGACCTCGAAGTTTGTTGAACACTGCCCTGAACTTTCGCTTAACCATGCTCTTACGCCTCACCTGGATCAGCACAATTGGCTGGCCAGTCGTGTTAAAAAGCCCAGTCCCGAAGTCGAGATCGACCTCGTAGTTTCCCCGCGCAAGGTTAAGGGCGTAACCAAAATCGGGACCCGTGCGAGCATCTTGCTGGGGGGTAGCAATGAAAAATTGGGCGGTGGAAAGGATTGTGGTGCCTGCGCAAGGACGGGGACTGATTAGCTAAACGCGTTGCTAACTCGACACGGGGTACTGTTTCAACTTTTTGACGGAGGATGCTGCAGTAGGACGGATGGAGACTAGCGGCCCAGAAAAAGTGGAGTTCCGGTCCAATGAAAGGCAACAAATATCCGACTCGACTGCTATATGCAAAAGACCGCTTGAAGGAGCCATATAAGTGGTACAGATCAGATCAACATGCTCCACGGTTTGAGGTGGGGTTAGGGTGGATTCTGGGCCGCTAACCTCGTTCCGCAGAGCATGTTGGTTCTGGGTTACGGTTTGCAATCTACGTGAGCCTGGGGAACCGATGCAACCCAATGTAGGCCTAAATCGCAAAGCTGAAACTTGAATCAACTCACTTGTCCCGTAATAGTACGCATCAGCCGTGTAATTTCCGATAGCGGCACCACCGGAGTTGATCGCGAAGCTCGTGGGTAAAGCCAGCGAGCTGTTTGACGTCGTGCTGTTGTCAGAGATGCGGATTGCGCTGATGCGGGCGGGCGCTCCGGCAGCTGTCAGGACAATACTGCAAGAGCCACGTGGCAACATGATGTCAGCAACAAATGAGAGGCAGCAGAAGTTATTGGAGCGACCGAGAAGGGGACCAAGTAGAGTACTTTGTAGGTTGTGCTGATGCAGAAAGTGCGCCGACTCCTGTGGAGAAGACAAGTGCCAGTCCGGCGTCACCCAAAAAGTAACATTCTAAGGGTCAAACCTTCACGGCCAGTTCGCTTCAATACTAACGCTCACTGTGCTGAAAGGGCTACACGAGGTGTTGAAGCAAGGTCTGGTGTGGAGGACTTGGCAGGTCTTTGCTGCACATTCTGCTGACGTCAGCACCCCACGATGTTGACACATGGTTAAGGGGCGGTGGCCCGAGGATCTATAGAATGTCGAAAAAAGAGCCTTCAGGAGAAGGGAGTCGATCAAGCAAGTACAAGAAACACAAGCCCTACAAAGCAACCAGCTCGCAGTTGCGGAAGTGCAGTGAAACAACGTGAGACCCGCCTGAAACAACGCGATTGTGTTGAGGTCACGGCCAAGAACTGCCCCTTAAGAGATGCTTTCTGCCTTAAGAAAGTCACATGACCAGAGCCCGAGACATGTCGCCAGTCTTGTGGCGATGCGCGCGCATGGGTCAGCTTTTCAAGCCCGTTGGCCAGTAGGAAGTCCATTTCTTCGACTCCGTTGATCGAACCAGATGTTGCATGATTCCAAGCTGACCGCATCTCAAGAGCTGCTCGTAAAGCTGGGTTTAAGGGAACGTGATGTCAAAACTGGAAAGTCTGTTCGTCCTAGTCTGCAATTCCCAGGTGGAACTGCTACAATCTTACGTGCCATTACTAACACACAAGACAACTCAATCTCCTCGGCTTTAGTGCCCTGTAATTGCCAGCTTTCACCTTTAAGAGTAGCTCGGCAAATTCTCTTTCCAGTTATTGAGTCATTAAAAGCAGCATAGCTTCTGCACACCAAAAGGCATAGCTTATGAGAAGACCGAAGCCCTCACCTCAAGAGTCCTGTTGTCACGCTTGCTTGCGCCGTCAGAATCTCGACAATACTCGGGTTAACCGTTGCATTGGGCTCCACAATTGGCGTCACGCCCCCTTGATCAACTATAACATTCTGGACTTGGATTCTAGGCGAGGGTCGGAGAGTCCTTGCAACATTGCCAATAATAAGAGCCACTGAGTAGTTCCCGTTGGGCACGTTCACATCGTACCTGCAAGGGGCACGGCAGTCGGCGAGAATAAGCCCTAGGGTGGGAAATTGCTAGTTGCATGGAATAATCGCCAGAGCCGCATCCTATGACGCCACACAACACAGGCGATCCTGTTGCTCGGCTCAATTCAATGGAAGATCCGCTCACCCAAGCAGAGCCCGTTTAAAAAGTTGCGACTACCTTTGACTAAAGCTGCACCAAGCTGGAAAACGACTTATGGGAGCCACTTCCAAATGTGAAACTGAAGTCGCTTGCTGGCCTGCAAGGATGTTTCAGGACCATTGAGACATTTCAAACTTCCTGGGAGAGGCTATGTCCACAGATAGCCCGATCTTTCAACTAAAATCCTGGTTTGGACAGTCTATAAGAGTTGCATTGTAAGTCACAACCTCGCCACCGCCCTCTTGTCACAAAAAGCCCGCTTGATCACTGGTCGATGACCCAAGCATGGTCTTCTCAATCATACTACAAACGTGCGCAGAGTTCCTGAACACGGTGGAGCCTTCAAACTCAGGGGTTTAGAATTTTCAATCTTACAATGCTGTCAGGTCATTGTCTTGCTTTCAAAGAGGCGCTTTTGTCTGCCGGGGGTGAAACAGAGTCAAGCTTTACTTTCTCCTGATGAGTGACAAGACAACAAAAAGCACAGTTTTGCAGATCTCGACCGGCATCACGTTTTCTGCTTTCGAGTGTAACTGTTACTCCTGGCTAGCTGACCTTTCAATTGCAAGCTGACCACATCAGATATGTCTGAATCGGTGGTACGACCACTTAAATCATGCAATGCAGCCAGATCTTGCCTAATGCCAATCTACACAGCCTTGCAACAGCAGTCAATTTAGACTTTTCGGCTGAGCGACTCTGTGTTGCCTAGATGACAGCATTGCTCAGGGTAGTACCCCAGGTTAAGGGCCTGGCTAGCCTAACCCTGAGCAAACCATCCTGGGCTTTCAACATAAAAAGAAGAGTCCCGTTGAACATGCAACTAAACACAATAAAGGTCACCTCTCTGCAAGCACGTTCTACACATTCTGGCTCAGATAACAGTTCTTTTAAGAGGCAAACTGCTGATCTCAAGTATGACGCTTGATTTGGGGCTCAACATTCCATATGATCTCCGAGCTGGCTTGTGAAATGCATACCTGATCAGCTGACCGGTCCTCTCAGTCGCGTACAATGCCACATCGGGCACCCCACTGAAACTGGCATTTGTGCTCAGGTTCCCGTAACTCACGATTCTTAGATCTGTGCCCGAGTAGAATGCGTCCGCCTGATAGACCATGCTAGCATTTGTGCTGCTTGTGTAATTGTTGCCTGGGGAGTAGATAGCACCGGAGGACGCATTTACACTGGAGGGGCCCCCACAGTTGATACCAAGATCAAAAGCAGCGGCAGAGGGAACAAGGAGGAGAATGGCAGAAAATAATATGGGAACAAAGGTAGCCATTGCGAGAGGACTATCTTTGAACACTCTTGTGGCTTCTTCTTACCCCAGAATTGCGACGTTCACAAAGTTCTTTTCAGGAGAGGACAGCAACATCAGCCTAGAAAAGCTTCACTCTCCACAATATTAATAAGCAAGACACCTGCAGGATTGCTTTGCCTGTTTCTTGAGCAGCTCTTCTTCAAAATTGCACTACGATGCAACCTACGGTATGCTTTCCTGATCTTGCCTTGCTCAAAACTACGGTACTAGGTCCTACCGTAGCGCAGCGTTTGATTTGACTCGAGTACATTCCTAGCTATAGGTATAACACCGACAAAACCTGTTGGTGTTGTACTACCGTACCGGTAGCTGCCGGTACGGTCAGGACTCAGGTGAAAGGTCCGCTTGTACACTTTTGCTCTCGTAACGGTACCTATGTGGGTTGTACCAGGTAGTAACAGAGTCCAGACCATAAGTTACCGGTCGGGGAAGTGCCGCAAAGCCGTCAAGCTGAGAATGTCGCCATAAGGCCAGCTGTAGAGCATGCAAAGCACCGACGTGGTACACATGTCCCATCGGTCGGTCAGGGTCCATGACACGTCGCCTAGCGATTGGCTGAGGGAGATTCCACCAGGAGTCTGTCGACAACCGGTGAGCTTCTCCCGCCGCTTTCGATAAACCTCCCCCGCTGTACGGACGTCGCATGGCCAAACACTTTGAGCCCCGGGAAGTCACACCAGTGCAAAGAATCGACCCCCACCTCAGCCTTCTGCAGACGTGTCAGAGGGTTTGCTGGGAAAGTGTACCGGGCACAGAAGCAGCACAGAAGACGGCTCACAAAAGTGCGGTAAATGTGACGGACGGTGGGGTGCTCCCGTGCTGCCATTGGTACTGCATGCTACCACAGACCTTGGAAGCACCGCGGCAATTCAAGTTGTGGTGTTGCCACTCTTGAGCTGAACCGAAGAGGAGATCAGCTGATTGCTAGCTTGCCAGTTTGCAACGCAGTCTCTTCGAAACCAGCTGGGGAATACCGTAGGACCTACCAGGAGACCCGGCCACTTTTCGAGGTGCACTGCACGACCAAGGTGGTCCCATCAGAAAGCCGTGCTTTGATCCAAGAGCTGACTGTTGATCAGGTTCCCTTAGCACCGGCATTGATCTTGGATCGAGAAAGTAGTGCACAGAACGTCTTTTTTCACGTTGCCTCACCAACTTTCGTTTGGCCAGCGAAGGCCACGATCGCCGCGAGGTTCCTCGGATCCTGATTCTATGCTTTGGTAGTTGCGGTTCTAGGATCAAGAAAGAGAGCCTCTTTCTATCCTTGACTTTGAAAAGCATATAAGGGATTATCGTAATGGCTTCATCACTGATCATCCTCCTTGTGGCGCTCCTAGCCCCATTCACACTCGCCCAGGTCCCCGCCCCCGCCCCTGTGGGAACAGCCCCCAACTCCAGCTACATTGCAATTAACTGTGGCGGTGTCACGCCGGTAAATTCCAGCATTCCAAGCTACTATGGGGGGGTGACTTATGGGGCGGGACCCTTCTATTCTCCCAACAATTCTTTGGTGTCCACCAGCAGTGCAGCCCCTGGTGTGATCTTTGCGCCTGACGCATTCTACTCGGGGGAGAGCACCAAGCCGCTGAGCTATCCGGGTCCACTGAATGCGTCGGTTCAGGACGCAGCTCTGTATCTGACGGAGCGGTATGGGCTGAATTTCAGGTGAGAAACGGGACTTTCATGAGGAACTCATGGCCTGTCCCTGCGGATGTAATATGGAGAAGGTTTGGGAGCTTCAAGAAAAGTTGTGGGCTGAGGTTCAGTTTGGTCAAGAACGATTTTCATAGAGATTGGCTCGAGGATGGGCTGTAGTGTCTGTGAAGGGTCAGCATTGTGTTTCCTCGGGCTTGATCTTGGTTTTCAAGGCGCCAGTTTGCCACCAACACCGGATCTACTTCTTGGCTGCTTCAAATCATTGTGATTAGTGGTTTGAGAATGAGGACGTTTGTTGGATGGGGAAAAGCTGTCTTGAAGCGGCCAGCAAGCTCCAGCTTCTGACGCGTGAAATCAAGGGTCATGCTGTGGTGTGATCCTCTTGGTGACGAAAGGACAAGCTCAGATGACATCAATTGCGGAGATGCAGCTCCCTTTTGGCCCCACAATTCGGTCTAGTTGTAGAGAGGCAATGCGGTTGTGATGTTCGGAGCCAGGGCATTCCGCGTGGGATGGGTTGCTGTACAATGCTGTCTACAAAGAGAACACTGCTTGCTTTTTTCCAAGTTTTCTCGAAGGCAGTGTTTACATGCAGTAGTGACTGGCAGGCCAGAGAGTGAGCTTGCTGTCGCGAAAACAGTGGAAGATCTTGATTTTTCTGCTTGCCAAACCAATTGGCGGTCTAAGATTGCGGAAATCTACATCAAAATCAACGATCTGGATCACAAGAAGCCTCCGCTGCCGATTCCTCTTCATTTGCCATCTCTATGTCTGGCTGGTTGTGAGAATCACGCGTATGGTTGACTTTAGCTTCATTGCACTGCTTACGTCCTACAATTGCGCAATGCCAGTCTTCAAATCTTTTTTACAATGCTCTCTGCCACAGGCTGCAGATGGCCTTGTTTGCCTTTGTGCCTTATGGTTGTTCTTTGTCGTGATGTTGGTTCATTCTCTCGGCACTCTCAGCGCCACTTCAAAATGGTTCTACAGAACTGTTTTCGTTCATTTCAGCAACTTTGAAAGATTAAGCTGTGATAGCCATCCACTGGTTTCTGCCAGATCCGCTTGCCCAAGTGTTATCAGTAACATTGCCTCGGGGGTGGTTCTCAATTTGTGACTATCGACATCCGCTTGATTGTATGTCGTCATACATTCAATGCGGCGCCGCCCCATCATCAGCTTTGGCTCACCTAAGCAAGCTTTTACATAATGAAGCGGAGCAGCAAGATACTCATTCTTTGGTTGAAGTGGAGAGTCCCCTGAAACACCGAGCAGGCACTCCTCCAATTCAAAATTCTTGATATCAGTCACCTATCCGACGAGGATGACTTTGGAAATTTCTTTTGTTTGGGATCTGTGATACTTGCGATCTAGTTTGCCGTATCCGAGGGCTTGCTGCCTGCTCATAACGTATGGGCCGAGACCAAGCTTTGCCCAAATTGCAGCTACACTCCACATGAGCACTCTGCTGTTGTGACCGACCTCTATTGAAGTGGCTGTTTGCAAGTTCACCCTGCCCCTAAATCAGTGATCAGACCCTATAAACCTGAAGGTAGGGCTTTGGCCATGCCTAACCAGTCCCCGCTCAATAGCAAAACTTGCCGCACCAAGTCTTGAACCCTCAATTTTCAAAAAAAGGTTCCCACTTTTCAAGTGCAATACTTGTGTTTACAGTCACTCCTCATCAATGGTGTCCTGTATGTTGGGGCAACGCATACAGTGTCAATCAAACATAGCTGCCTCCGCTCAGAGAATCTTGAAGTCCTAACCCTCTTTACTAAGGCCTTGGCACTTTGTCTTCTTGAAACAACGTTTTAGTGCCGAAGTTGACAGTTCGGCCATCCGTTTAATCTTGCCACTGCCCCCAGATGCCCCGCAGTGACCTGGTTGTCAGTCGCCAAACCCCCTTCCGGCAAGCTAACCTGACCCGATTTCTGGTTATGAGGTATGACCTCGACATTCCCAACGGCAACTACGCGGTCTTACCTTCTTTTTGAGAGTCCAGTATAACACCTCAAACCCAGTGATCTGCAGCTTTTCTACTTTTAACCTCTCAACATGTTAACAAAGCCCAAAGAGACCCAGCTTGCAGGTATGTCTTCGAGGCAATTACATGGTCTGCCACATATCGAGCCTCAATCTTCAAACCCGGCAATCTGAAAGTTTTGCTTCACTTTCTTGCAGTCTGCTGACTTCACCCAATGACTTGTTTATCCAGGTACGACTTCAACGTTCCTAACGGCAACTACACGGTCTTCCACTACTTCTCGGAGCTCCAATACAACACCATTGGCGCCCGCGTGTTCAACGTCAGCATCCAAGGCGTGGTGGTTGCTCCCTTGGTCGATATCTTTGCGCTCGCGGGCGCAAACGCGAGCCTGATCGTCCCTGTGAACACCACCGTCACAAACGGACTGCTGACGTGAGTCCTCTACCGCTGACCTCAGGTCTTTTCTGTGAAGTCGTTTCGTTGATACTGCTGTGCTTGTAGCTGCAAAGTAGAGCCCAGTGGGCTTGGTGAGCATGCTGTACTCAGTCGGGCTGCTGAAAGCCTCTTGACCGTTTCGGAAAATTGTTGTGTTCAAACTCTGTTCAAGTAGGCTACTGAGATACGTCTCCAGCGGTTTTTTGAACGCTGGAGCTGAAGGTACAAAATTTAGGTTGTTCTGATTACAAGAGACTTTGCAGCCGATTTACTACACTCTGCTCTGTGCGTACGGTTGATTCGGTCTTTAAGAACGTTTGACGAATACAGAAAATTCTCTAACCTGAGCTCACGAGAGCAAATTGACTGGCGATGTCAGGCTTTCAATCCTGACCTTCTGATACCGCAGTAGCGGTTGTGACCATTACAAAAGCCGTTACTTCCAGCTGTTCTGATATCCGGATACTTGTTATCACCCAAAAGGTGCAGGACTCATGAATGGTGTCTCTCCCGACTAAGCAGAAGATTGCAGCATCGCGCTGAATCCGTTCGCATTGTGTCCATTCGCGACTCACCGTCAAAATCTGTTGTCTCATTCCCTTTTGTCAAGCGGTTCCATCCTACTACCATCCTTCTCAGCCGCCCTAAGGCCTCAAAGCGTAAGATCGTTTCATTGCTAGCAACATCCAGAAACAATCTAAAAGGCGCCCATTCTTACTCCCTGCAGGGTCGCGTTCGCCACCGTTTTTGCCACTAACACGGCCGGCCAGGCCAAGGTGAATGCGCTCCGGATTGTTCCGCTTGCCCCGCCCGCCACGGCCTTCTCTAACACCCCTCCCTCCAGCTACCGTATCGATGCGGGTAGCAACGCTAGCTACACGTCAGCAAATGGGACCGTGTTTGCCAGAGACGCCTTCTACTCAGGTTCATGTGAGTGCCTTTCAATGACCAGCGTCACGACGATTTTGATTGTTTTGGCATTTAGTATTCAACCCATTATCTCGCCCTTGAATTGAGTTCGAAAAAGGGCTTCTCTGCTCTGCTCTGCTGTTCACACTCGCTGAGGGTTGAGACGCTTCTTGAAATTTTCAATTTGAACTACATAAGAGACGCTTTTCAAGTTTTATCGTTCTAAGTGTTTGCGCTCAAGAACCTCCGAAAGATTGTCCACGAAGATACTCTCCTTCGTTGAGTTACTTGGTTGAGGATTGCCATCGTATCCACTGCTGTGGGTTGGATCTTACAAGAGCGCACCAGTATTGAATTCTTCGAAGATTGTGTAAATACGCCCAGCAAGATCTCCACATCTGAATGTGAAAAGCCGTAAAGTGGCCAACACATCATTCGACGCCGCCTCGTCTTTCGCGTTTATAGTGAACTCAAGGATCTTCGCAACCAGCAATAAAGCTTTTTTCAGATTCCTCTGGTCACGTGGATTCCATCAGGGGCGTCCAAACATCAGAAAGGACACAGGCGTCCGTGAAGATAGTCATACACCGCACTGGCTAGCATCCGAAAACGCCAATCCCTCGATTAAAGATATCCCCGATCAACGATTGACTGTTGCACAGCCAAGCGAGGCAGATTCAAGCCGGGTCGGTGCTACTTTCACTTTTGGCGAGCTCTCTCGTCTATTGGAGAGGCAACTGTAGTCTCGAGAGACACACCCAATACGCGTTCTACTCGGTTCGAATTTCAGGACTCGTTAGCCCGCCGCCGGTGAAACATACATTGTAGTCTTCAAGCCGAGGATTGCCAAGTGAGCTGAAAACAAGGACAGCTTCCCTCAACTACTCGTTCTTTGACTAAAACTTGGAGAAACGAAACTCATCACAGCCCAGAGTTTTGTCCCAAGTGCCAGCCGCAAGGCCCCAAATCCAGTCGGATCTGGTTTTCTGAACCCGGTTTTTCCTCCCTTCGCGCAGCTGCGATTGGCAACGCCACCGTTGCAAACACCACCGCCGATGCGCCGCTTTACACCACCGTTAGGACGGGCCCCGCCTTCGCCTACTACCTTAACCTGCTCAACGGTTACTACCTGGTCACGCTCCGGTTTGCGGAGGGCCAGTTCACACTGCCGGGGCAGAGGGTGTTCTCGGTTGATGTACAGGTAAGGGATATTCTCCCGCAAGGCACTTCCTGGTGTTTCTGTCTGCAAGACTGAAGTGTTCCTAAAGTTACAATGCTGAAGTGGTTTGAAAGTGTTCGTTGACAGATGGTTGACAGGCCGAATGATGAAAATGACATTGCAATGCCGACACGAGTCAGCGTGTTCAGGCCAAGTCTGACCACGGGGGCGGTTAGGGTGGGGATTAGGTGTCTGGTATGGGCGCCTGATATTCTTTGCCGTTCATCGCTAACCTGCTTAACCGTTTTGAGTTCGCCTTCTGAACGGTTGTTCTTCATCAACCAGCACGCTCCGTTAGCCAGCACGCTGAGGAAAGCAAGTTTGTACGATAATCTATCATGAACCTCTCCCTCTTGATTCCTCTTGTTTATTCAGGGCAACCCCGCCTTCCCAGCCGTCGACATTGTCGCTAACTCCTCCGCCGGGTTACCGCTAACCCTCCGCACAACCGCGGTGGTTGCGAACGGTCAGCTCCGGATTCAGTTCACCGGACTGAACGGCACAGCGGCTTCCGTCGCCACTATTGAGGTGACGCCCCTAGTGGGCGGAACGAATACGACGGTCGCCATCGACTGCGGATCACCTATTGACGTCATCTCAGGGGACGGGATTATCTACCAAAAGGACACCTTCTTTGCTGGTGAGCGGCTTCTGCGTACCGTTTTACTTCTGGTCAATTGCTGACCTGAGGTGTAGACTTTCTCGCTGCTCTTGAAGCCTTGCTAAAAATTTGCTTGAATAAAGTCTCAGCAGGTCCAAGCCCTGACAGACTCGCTTAGAGGATGAGACTGTCTCTTAGTCAGAGCGTTTCAAGTTTCTAAATTCTAAATCCTTTCTCGAATGCTTCAACACGAAACGAGTCAACGCTTCCCGAATTGCACTGCAGGTGGCGCAGTTTCTCACTATTCAATATTCTTCGGAGCAACATGTGGACGAACCTCAACCAGGTGCAAACCGTAGGGCTGCAGGACTTCACAACCTGCAAAACTCAACGCACTTGTCCTAAATCCATTTCAGAGACCCTGTACGAAACTCGTGTCAAACGTGTCAACTTCGATTCTGCAGGTGGAGCGGCTCTTTCCACAAACCCGTACCAAACCTTCCAGCCGTTCAACCAGCAGATTGACGATTTCCTGTACCCGACCGCGCGCCAGGGCAACTTCACGTACAACGTATCGCTGCCCAATGGAGCGTATCTCGTGACGCATCACTTCGCCGAGCTGGTAGCGACCGGTGCGCAAACTAACCTGGCACTTAACCTGGCACTTACCTTGGCACTCAAACTGCCACCTAATCTGGCACTTAACGTGGCACTCAACCTGCCACCTAACCTGGCACTTAAGCTGGCACTTTAACGCTGAACGTAATTTTGCAGTAAATGCGCCTTTGAGGCCCCAAAGGTGAACGTTTTGCAATGCTTTCCTCGAGGATGCCACTGGGATCAGTCTCCTTGTTAGCATTCACGTGAAGGAGTCTTATGAGCGAATTGGGATGCAGATCGTGCTACTTACCCGCTTGTTACGCTTGATTGAGACTGTTGTGCAGAAGCGTTTATTCGAAAGGCCGTTGGTGCGGACTGGTGCTTTGTGTGAGGCACCAAAATGGCGAATTGCGTGTTTTTGTAGCGCCTGCTCGTTTGGTTTTTGGACAGAAGAGGGATTTAGCGCAGGCCTGTTCGTATCACAAGCCCCAAAAACGTTTGTCGCCTGCCCGCGTATCAGAGAAGGTGCTGACGTCTGCTGTCCCTTTGCTGACGTCAGGCCCCGGCCAGCGGATCTTCGACGTGATCCTGCAAGGCGCGACCGCCCTATCTCAGTTCGACATCTTCGCTGTGGCGGGGGGGAACGCCACGGTCTACAAAGTGCAGGTACGTATCTCGTATACGCGAGTCCGTCCTTTTTCAAGTTCAGGTAGATTGTCTTCTAAAGCAGGTACGTAGGTACCTCATTTCGGTGGTGTCGTGAGTTCTGTCAGCAGCCGAGACTTTGGCAGGTTACGTGCACGGATCTGGAAATTACGTCATGCCCTGTGGCTCGGAGATCTCGTTTGGAGAAGTTATGTCTTGACGTTTTTATCGACGGTAACATTCCAGTACTGGAAGGGTGCTTAAGTTTCGCTGAGACTCGAGCCGAATGTGCCCTTCTGAGCGTCCGTTAGAGAGGAAGCTCCGCTGCTTGGTCGTCTGGAGGGACCGATCCTCTCTGGGAATGTGTAGTCAGATGCCAGAAGCTTCAGAGTGCAAACGCGACCGTGATAAGATACAGTTGCGATTTGGACCCCTTTTTAAAGACGAGCATTTGTCGGGTTCCAACTTTCCCAAGGCTCCTCCGTTCATTGACGTTTCGAGGCTCCTCCCAAGCGGCTATTCTTCTACGTGGAGGATAGTCGTCGTACCTTCGTGCCCTCGCTTCAATCAAAGAGGCATGCCACGGCTAGCAGCGATTCGGTGACATGACACTGCTATCATCGACTGTAAACTGGGAACTTAGCGTCTCGATATTTTGCATCCTGATATATCGTTACTGTTGTAACTTCAATCATCTTTCTAACTTACTCCTTCGACATCATACGTCTTGATAACCTGTTCTGTTGTCACTTCAGATCATATTCCTAAGTTACCCCATTGGTTTCTTACATCTTTTCAACTCGTTACTGTTTTTACTTTAACTCATCTTTTCTCTTTTTCCCAACAGGCCCCCGTTAACGTCACCAACGGCTTCCTCACCGTCAGCTTCCAGACCAGCCCCGCCGCGTTTTCCCTCCCCAACGTCACGCTCTCCAACTACACTCTGGGGGGGACGAATTTCACGAACGCTCTTCTCCCCCCTATGATAAACGCCCTCCTGATTCAGCCGGGCATCCCCCCCCCGAACGCAACCGCCACTGCCCCGGCCTCTGCCCCCGCTATTGGGCTGGGTACCCTTCCGATTCCCGCTGTGACCGGTAAGTGGGGTATTTCTGCCCGGCATCTTCGCCCGAATTTGTGCCCGGTTGTGCGCCCGGTTTTGTGCCTGGTCTTCATGCCCGGTGTTTCGGCCTATCGTTGTCGCCCGTTTTTGTGCCCGGTTTGTCGGCCTGGCGTTCTTGCCCGGTATCCGTGCGCACTCTTCCTGCCCGCTTCCTCTGCCCGGCGTTTCTGCCCGTTTTTGGCCCAGTTTTTGTGCGCGGTCTTCTGTGCCCGGATTTGTGTCATCTGGGGCCGCGAGCTGCTTCAAGATGAACGCATGATTGGAGCAGATGCTGATGGGACCAATGATAAACAGCTCGAGGTGGAATAACCGGACGTCTGCCTTTCCTCGACACTTTGAAATGACCAGTGATCCTTCCAAAAGCTCTTCGCTTTCTAAGCCGAGTTGGGCCCGTACGGTTCAAAGAACTGGTGTTAGGACATGTTTCCAACCTCTTCCTCTCCCTCTTGACACACCAACAATTGCTTAAATCTGATTGACAATCTCCCCTAACCAAAATGCAAATGGATAGCCTCGGGAGTTATCCATTGGGACAAAAGTAAATTAAGCACTTGGATCAGCTGAACCGCAGAACTCCATGAAACAAATCAGCAAGTGATCAAATCAATCGTCAAATTATCCATCCTTACCCGTCCGCCCTTCATCGCAGCGGCTGTCGTCGCCCCCGCCCCCGCCGTTGTCGCCCCGCCCCCGCACCTCTAGCTTCCGCTACCCCCAACGCTTCNCTCGGCCCCNCCCGNCCAANCCGCGGCCGCCCGCGCCCCCCGCNCNCNCNCCNCCNCCNCNCNCNCNCNCNCNCNCNCNCNCNCGCGCGCGCCGCCGCG
>DF237525.1:21253-57179 GCA_000708835.1 Klebsormidium nitens
CCTTCGCCCCCCCCGTCCCGCCCGTACCGACCCGCCCGGCCCGGCCCCGCCCGCCCCCCCCCGCGACCCCGAACGCCCCCCCGCCCCCGACCCCGTATTTCGCTTACGTGGCAACCGCTGCTGACGCGCCCCGGGCGCCCCTGCCCCCGGTTGCGACGTACGGAGGCAGTGCAGCAGCCAACCCGTCCTGCCCGGCGAACGGCGCGGCGCCACAGGTAAGCGGTTGCGGTTTGGACCGGAAGCTTGTCTGGGGAGTCCCGTAATGGCATGTATACTTGCATTAAGAGGCTTGCGCCTGTTCCTGCTTTTTGTTCCGCCCGTGTCGACGTGTATGTTCAGTATGTCAAGTTTTAGATTTGGACCGGAAGCTGCTGTAAGTAGTCCCGTAACGGCCTGAATATTTGCAGCTAATTTTACGAGGCTTGCTCATGTTCTGGTTCTCGTTCTTCCCTGTATGAATATTTGCAGCTAGTTTTACGAGGCTTGCTGAAGTTCTGGTTCTCGTTCTTGCCTGTATGAATATTGTGTCAAGCTTTACGAGGTTCCTGCAAGGCACATCAGGCAGATAATTACACGGTAATCCTGCCAGTAAAGCAGACCGATCTGCGTTTGGAAACGAACAGACCATGCTTCCATCATTAGGTCTTTCGAGCTCAAAAAGCTCGTTGATTGACTCCTTGAAAAGACCTAATCCTTGAGAGAATCAGCGCAGGAGATTTGGGTTCTGTTGCAAATCTTTCCGCTTGTTTGACCGAGGAGCTTATAGTGACAAGGGCTTGGAAAAAGCCGTATCTAGGACCTTGATCAATCATTGCAATCCTAGTCAAAGACTTGAATGGAGAACGGTTGGACTGCCGCACACCAGCGCTCACTGGGCACACCCAAAGTGGTACTGCTTTTAGTTGTTGGCACAAAAAGCTGTACAACGAGGTTTTGTGCCAACATCTCTCCGGCAGATCTGCAAAGTGAAAAAAAGGGTGTGTTGTACTCGAGCAATATCAACTTTCAGGGGCAGATCGGAACTGCCCGGAACGTCGCTCTGAAAGTTGGGCTTTCTTAAGTTAAGCCGTCAATTCTCTGCAGGCGATCAACTGCCTGGCCCCCTGCCCCACATACACCCCACCCTACACCCTCAACGTGGCTGTTAACACCGGGGGCGGGGGATATGTGTCATCATGCGGCGTGACGTTCGAAGAGGACTACCAGGACGCGACACGTTGCACCCCAAATAACCAGGTTCCGGCCGGCCTCAGGTGGTGCCGGTGAGTGCTGCGAACCAAAGTACCTTAACGGTGTTTGCTCTTGGCACCTTCGACGCCCAACATTTGATCATGAAACGTTCAAGGCTCTCGGCAGTCCTGAGGTTACCTGCTGACGAGAATCGGCGTCGACTTTGAATTGATGATCGCCTACAACTTCCGGGCAAGTGATGTAACTTGATGGCGGAGTCGAATACCATTATTACAGGGTCGCTTGAGCTTTATCCCGGTAGTGCTTGGTGTACTGAGACCGCCGTTGATGCACTTCGCCTGCTCTGCTTCTTGACCCACCCGCCTGTTCGCTGATTCGAACCTAAGAGTGGGCATAGGCCGTCAAGCTGGCGGCATCGGATTGGACGGAATCGACGTCGATGTGGATCAATTCAGCGTCAGTGATGATATCACGTCGATCTTCCGGGCCTTTTTTTTTTTATTGAAGCGCGCTTTGCTGCGCCTGCTCCATTTTCACGTGTTCTCTTGATCCTCAGCTAAAATAAGATTTTTTGCTATCAACTATCTCGCGGCGCAGGCATATACTCAAGAGGCGCCAACAAGAACGCTGTGCAAACGATCAGAGACTCGGACCGCTTTTGCAACTCGTTGAAAGGCGATGGTTCAAGGTTGGGGCATATCCGTAACCTCCATTTTGTAGAAGGACCATTTCCTTGAGATTCAACATAACTGGGCACTTGACCGAAAACACTCAACCCACAAATTTACGTATGTAAACCCATCCTAACCACCCAGCTAACACCACCAGATTCCCTGACGCCTATCTTGAGTAAAGTACTTCTCGAAGTGGGTTGGGACTCACAAGAGTGCTCATGGAGGCTCGAGAAAGGCTCACTTTGACCGTCCGATTCTGCCCAGGTCCAACATCGACGGACCGCAGGGCGGCTACCTCGCAGCCACAACGGAGCAGATTGCTAACACGACCGACCCCACCATTTTCCAGTCCGAGTCGATCGGGTGGAACTTCTACTAGTAAGTCCTCCCCTCATCACTATTTCTCGTTTGTTTTTTCACTAGTGACTGGTTCACAGAGGTTGGAAACTCCTCTCTTCTACCTTCATCCACTGGGTAAGTGCAAGGAGCTGGCTCCAAAACGAAGAGAATATGTATAGATCAGCGGATCAACATCATAAATGTCGTAGTGTCGTTGCTCACATGTGATGTAAGCAACGAGAGGTGCGTGCAGTTCGTGTGTGCTGTCTGCGCAAGTTCGTTTGCAGCAGGCGTACTCTGTAAGGAGGGGTCGAAGTGGAGTCTTTGCGCGCTTTCCACATGATTCAAGGAGCCAGAGAACTTGAGGCTCAGAGATTCAAGAATTGAACCCTCTTTTGAAATATTTGACGTTTCGTCGAGCTTTTTTGATTCACGTGTAAAGCTGGAATTGTGTCCTTTCGCGTGAGCGCTCCAAAGCAGATTGCAAAGGGTCTGAAGGACCGGCAAATAAGAAGATGGGAGTCAAACGAGGTGAGAATAAAAAAAGGAGGGCTATGATCGCCAAAATTCGAAGTGCTTAGCTTCTTGCCTCTTCGCTGAAAAGAATGATTGTCAGCGTCTATCTTTAGTCCGAGAATGGCCTACTCTAATATTTACCAACTTCGCGCAAACTCTTTGAAACCCGCCAATCTTTATATTCCACCTACTTGCAACGAAGTTTTGCAACACCCTCCATCGCTTTACTCCCTCTGACCATTTCCCTGCTCCGTGCAGTTTCACACTCCCCGCCCCAGGGAACTACTACGTCTCCTCCTACTTTGCGGAGACTTCGGGCAAGGACCCGGTGATCAATGTGAATAGGCCCAACCTCCGGGTGTTCTACATCCACTACAATCTGAACCCTGCCGACTCTCAAGGCCCAATCGACACCTTCGCCGACGCAGGCAACCAGAAGTTCGTGCCGATTCCCACCGTATCCAGAGTAAGTCTCAGGCAAGAGAGTGAGAATACGCCCCGCGCTGGTTGTGAGTGGGAAGAGATCTTCCACTCAGCGGTCTTTGGACCGAGTGGAAAAGCAAGCGGGAAATGTCCCCGCAGTTTCTACAAAAGTGAGCTTCGAAGAATCAAACATATCGCCTTAATTGAACCCAGAAGGTTTAACCCGGTTGACGGGAAATTGTCAGTAGTACAGGTGTGCGAGTACAAAAGTGTTCGGTACTTGCTGTCGCTTGTCCGTGGAGTCGGGATTGCTTTGAAGGCCAGGGAGCCCTGAGCTGGTTTCAGCAAATCTCTTGCCTTCCTCGTCTATTTCAGCATCTTAGCAACGCTCTTGCTCTTGTTCTTTTTCGTGGTGTTCATGCCAAGAGAGTGAAAACGAGTACGAAACGTAGAGTGGAGCAAAATTGCGGCAACTCGAAGGGCCGTCTGAAATGAGGCCCTTTACAAAGCGGATGGAGAATTGTGTGTATCAAGCACCAGAGGTGCACCAGAGTGCCCAACAAAAAAGGTCGCGAACCTACGCATGTATTAGCCCTTATGTATTAGCCCTTTCATTCTTCTTCGTTTTTCCAGCCTTCTTGGTCTGCTCGATCTGCTCCTTAGTTTACCGCTTTGAAATTGACAACCTTGTTTCGTTTTTTGAATAGTTGCCTTCCACCTCTTCCGAATAATAATCTCGTCAGAGCTCGGAACATGTGAAGCAAACGCTTGCACCTTCTCAATAGTTGACTCGCGCCTTTTCCAGGTTGTCAGTTGCCCTACAACTACGCTCGTCGTCGAGATGTCCCCAACCCAGGCGCGCGACGCACCCAAGGTTAACGCCATCTGGGTTTACGGTCCCGTTCCCGCAAACTATGACCCCGCAACAGCTGGAGCCGTTACCACAACGGCTGCGTCGGCTCCAACCGCGGCAAAAACAGCTGCCGCTCCCACATCGGCATAAATAGCAAAATTGAGAACACGCAAGTGGTACATTGCAGGTGCACAAGTTGTGGCGAGAAAATCCGTTTGCACAGAGCTAATTTATGATTGTTGCAAGCACACTGGTGTCGGATGAAGTTATTGAACAGGTCTAGGATTGAACTTTCGCATTGGTGGACACCGCTGGATCGATTTCACGCAAAACGGTGTTGACGTCGATAAAGGTGTTGACTGGTCGTAGGTATAGGGCTTATGGTCACCGATTTGCATGTCTTTTATGACACCTTCCAATCAAGCAGAAGACTCGGGTTCTCATAGTTTAGAGCCTTTGAAAATCTGCGCGGGCGGTACTGAGCTGCATGGACAAGTGAATTCCAGGCCGGCTAATAAACCTTGCTTTCGTGCAATCAATCTCTGAATGCGCCTGGCACTTAAATGAGTCATCACCGCGGTTCGTAGAGACAAGCTCAATCCTTCAAATGTTTACTAAATCGCAGCTGCACGTACTTCAATTGAAACGTCGACCAGAAAGGAAGTCACATCTTTGCAAGAGCTTAGTATCATTACAGTCGCCAATGATTGGCATGGTTGAACTTGTAACGATCAAGCATGCACACGAGTTGAAACATGTCGGAAGTTGACAACAAGTGATGTGACCATCAAACAAATGAATGTGTATAGACCAATTGCAGGGTCGCCCATCATTGACTCTATGCATGCGAGTGATAGACCCAGAAAGCTGTCTTAGTAAGGAACGGTTATATGTTAAGGGGTGTCCCATCCGGCGTTACTAGATTGCAGCATTGATGCTGAGTCACAATACGTGGTGGTCCCGGCTTGGCAGATCTGTAATCCTAGGTTCCCCTAGGCTTGCACCAGGTCGATCACCGGAATGGTCACCATCTTGCTGTTACAAACCCTGAGCCACGCTACCATTTGGGCAACGCTCCCGTGAGACCGGGGTAAAATGACTGAATGCTTGAGGCAACAATGACAATCACGCAAGTCGACACTAATTCGCACTTTGTAGCGTTAGCCGCCTTGCCCCCGCCTTGAAGCCTTCTTTAATTCGTGAGTTATACTCGACTGACAATGTGACAAGGATCTCAAAGGCTATAATAATCACTGAGTCAGGTGACTCTCATTGTCAACGTGTAGTTTATGCACGTAGATGGTCATTCATGCGTGTATTCGGCCCGTTGATTGAATGAAAAACAACTTCAAACTAAATTGCTCCAACTGCGAGAGTACGGTAGTTGAAACTTGAGTGGTCTAGCACCGACACTGAGAACCGACACACCAAGTAGCTGGAGTGATACCCACAGCAGAAGGTCAAAAAGATTCTTTGGTCTGCTTTGCTTCATAGCAGTAAGCCAATGTGGTGTATGGTGCCTGCAAGGTAGAGCCCCCGGATTCCCCCATTTGCATTTGATTGAATCAAAGGCTAAAAGCAGCGTCGCAGCAGCCAGATTTGCCCTGACACGTGTCAGAAGGTGATACAGTGACCAGTCAGCTTCCACGAAGTCGTAGATGTGGCGGAATCGACGGTGCTTATTCTCTCACCTGTCAAATCAAGCTGCCGGGGCCCGGGTGACAGCCCGGCGGGCGTTGGACGGTAGACGGGCCGGGTGGAGTCTGGAGTCTGGACCAGTACTAATTGGACGGTAGTTTAATATCGATCACTCACGTGCAATGAAACAAAGCCCAAAGAGCGGAAAGCGGGGGGGCTCGGGGGACGGCAGCCCCCCCGTTTTAAAAGGTTTAAAAAAGGTCGGAACAGATGTACCGGTCGGAAAGATAATTCTCAAGAAAGATAATAGTAACTTGAAAGCCAAGATAATAGTAAGCTCCGACTAACACTAAAACCCTAACCTTAAATAAAACACCGCCGTATCCACCCTAACGGTAAACCACCATGCTAACCCTACCCGTCTCAGTGCGGTTACCTTACTATTATCTCGGCTAATACTATTTATTTTTCTTGAGTTTCATGTCGGAAAGTCCTCTATGCAGAATCTGGTTATAAAAAAGGACACCCGTTATACAGACCGGCGTACCCAAGGCTCGTCGCCCCCGGGAGCCCGGGGGTCGGTCCGGCATAACCGTAGCCTTAGGTCAGCGCACCGTATCCGAAAAGGACGGGCATGCCTTGCATGCAGTCCGCCATCCCTGATTTTACGGACAAAGCCAAGTCAGAGCTGGTCAAGTCTTGACTCAACGGACACCACCCAACGGCTACCGCACGAGCCCCGGTATGATACTGCGGAAAGTATGTTGAGACCGACCATATCACCCGGGAGAGCCAAGAATGGCAGAGGCCAGCTGAGCAAAGGTGATCGGGTGCCAATCGCAGATCAAGCTGGTATGTACCGTCTCTTGTGTACAGATTGGTACTCTCAGATTGGTAACTCCGACAGGACATTTGCTGTGCATGGCACAGGGTGACTCTGTGAGGAAGAAGAATCTCTGTAGTCCCATTTTATCCAAAGCTGCACAGCATTCCGACACCAGATCTGCAATTGCGAGCTGTGAGAACGGTTACGTAAAAGAGAGCGGAAGCGAGAGTGGCCAAAATTGGAGGAGCGCCTCGCCAGGTCTGGCGCCATCTTCTCGGCCCCGAGCTAAGCTCTACATTCACCCTCCCTCGCGCACACAAGTTTGCGGGCGCTCCAGATCTAGACCGGAGAGGACATCTGGTGTCAGTGGTGGGGCGCAGGCGTGCGCAATGGGGGGCTCCCAGCTGGTGGTGTGTGTTGTTTTCTCTGCTTTATTGCTTCTGGGCACCGCTCAGAGCCAGCCCGTCGGCGCGCCAGCTGTCAACGGCGGGTTTGCTCCCGCG
The DNA here is from genome assembly GCA_000708835.1 of Klebsormidium nitens. Lineage (NCBI taxonomy): Eukaryota > Viridiplantae > Streptophyta > Klebsormidiophyceae > Klebsormidiales > Klebsormidiaceae > Klebsormidium > Klebsormidium nitens. The sequence goes on from DF237525.1 coordinate 28,217, forward strand.
CCAGCTCCCATAAAGTCAACGCCGGCGCCGGCGCCAGCTGTCACCGGACCCCCTTCTTACATCGCGATCAACTGCGGAGGGCTCACTCCTCCAAACGCCTCGATCCCTCAGTACTACGGGGGGGTGAACTACGGATTCGGGAACGGGAGCTTCTACCAGCCAAACAACAGCTACGTCTCGACGGCGCCCGCAGGAAAGGGCGACATTGTGTTCCTGACGGATAGGTACTATTATGGGACGAGCACCAAGCCGAGGCAGTACCTGGGCTTTGCCCCATTAAGCGGGGCAGATGGGGCTCTGTACCTGACTGAGAGATATGGCCTCAGCTTCACGTAATTTTCTCTCCTTGCTTTTCTGTCATTCTCCTCGATACTCGAGTGTGTGGTTTGTCCAATCAGCGTATGTTTCAAGTGAGTGCTTCTCCTCTTCTTTTCTACTTGGCAGATCTGAGTGCTTGTGGCATTTTTTCCCAGCAGTCTTGTTTCTCTGGCTACTCGATCCTTTTGTAGAAAAGTACGCTTCTTTCTGGCTACCACGTGATTTTCCGTCGTGGTGGTAGTTTCTAATATCTCGAGGCCTTGTAGGTTTGTGGGAAAGTTGGCATCGTTGGGCAGTGCCCTGGCCCGATCTCCTCATGGCGCCACCTGTCGCCAGATGGAAATTTCTGGAATGTTGATGACGTCACGTGAGATCTTCTGGGATCTAATATGAGATCTGGGTTGGTGGAATCCCCTGGTTAGACATCCTAGCTCTTTGGAGCGAGCAAACGATCAATATGGCAAACGTTCATGTTGTAGCTCTCAGTAAAAATTTTGATGCAATTGGAGGACTGCCATGACATTTCATTCCAATTCCCGTGTGCTTTTCCTGACTCCAAGTGTAATGAGCTCTGTGAACAAACTTTGGACGCAGTGGGGCAAAGAAGGACCTCCATGTGTTGTTCTCCTGCTGCCAGTAATTGTACTATCCTCAACGTCAAAGCCTTTCAAAGAACAACAAAGCAAGGCATTTCCACCAGAATATCGTCAAGTCCTTCCTGTGAAAGTCTTACAAATGCAAGTGAAAGTAAGACTTTTCAACTGAAGGTGCGTTTGATGTCAGCATTTGTATACACGGGGCGGTGGGCCACTGGCACACCGCACTACTGATGATGCAGTTTGAAAGAGCTCGCCTTTCACACCTGGCATAAGAATATTACATTTTTGCCTTTTCGAAAGCCAATCCTGCCTAAAACAGTTCCTGCCTTGCACTCAGAAAACTGCAAACCTGCAAGGTGTTCGGGTTGCTTGCTCGGCGCTTTGAGTATCTTGCTGGTCTTGTCCGAGATTGCTTGTGTGCAAAGTTGAGCATTTGGGACTTGGACTGTGAATTGTCGAGCTCCACGGTCTTATACTGCCCACGGTGAGGGCTTATGGGTGGCACTTGGCGGCGTGAATCATTGCACTCACCGCTCATACGCCTTCACTTTCAAAGATGTATTCCGCTCGCCCAATTTTTGAGAGATTCCGCGGTAAGCAATAAGGATAAAGTTAGCAATAAACTTAGGCTGGCCTGTTTTCTTTGATGATCTGGAGCGCCGTTACTTTCTTTCATTCAGTACTCTTTCCTGCGGTACCTAGATCAGACTGTCGAGACTCTGAGGAGTTGCCACTCCGTATTTGGTGACGACATGTTGACATGGGATTGCTCCTGAAGCCCCACGCAAACTGTCAGCGCATAACGCCATCGAAGGGTCACAACTAGGAGTGTTCCTCGTTAAAGGTTAAGATTGCAGAAAGATAGATGGACTTGCAAGCTTGCGTAAGAGAGGCTCTCAAAACCGACGCTCTTAGGACCTCTTCCCTTATAACACCTTTCGTGGCCACTTCCTCTTCTCAACCAGTGTCTTGCGGTTTGCAGTTACGAACTGGACTTGCCGAACGGCGTCTACAACGTCGACCTCCACTTTGCCGAGACGCAATTCAACCAGGTCGGCGCGCGCGTTTTCAGCGTCACAATCCAGGGCGTGAAGTCGGTGCCAAACCTCGACATTTTCGCGACCGTGGGCGCCAACACCAGCACCATCGTGACAAGGCAGGCGACGGTGTCAAACGGCCTCCTCAGGTGAGCGTGCGCCACTTCCGTTGATTCCTGGCAACGTTCTCTCGTGTCCACCACGCTTTACAAACCGGCGAAGGAACTCGGTGGAAATTGCGAAAGTGAGGGAAGCAGAGTGTTGAACACAATTTCTTGATTCCCAAGCGAGTTCAAACTTGTTAACCAACCAATCGAAAGTTCATCGAAATCTCAGGATGTGATGAGTCTTGGGAAACTTTTGCCAATGACACGCCCTGCGGGCAAACTTCGAACCGTGCGTAGTCTATACGCACCAACATGAAGCTTGCCTGGATTATAATACAGCATCTATGACCAGAACATGTCTCGTTTGGAGACCGCGACAGAATCTCTCAGGAAAAAACGCCCTTGACTGCCTTACGTCTGCAAAAACCTTTTCTTAGAAGTCATTTCCCCTTCGAGAATCGCTCCCGACACCTGTCTTCCTCTTTGCAGCATTCTTTTCGAGACCGTCTCCTCAAACGTAGGCGACGGAGAGGCCAAGGTTAACGCCATCCGGGTTTACACGGACTCGAGCACTAACGTGCCCTTCCCGGCCCCCCCGAGCTCCTACTTCGTTGACGCCGGAGCGAGCGCTTCCCGCGTTTCCCCCGACGGTGTCAACTACACGAGGGACTCTTACTTCTCGAATGGAGGTTAGTGTAACCCGACCCTTCAGCAGGTATTGCTAGAGTCAATCGTTCCAGCTTTTGACGCCGGAGCGAGCGGTTCCATGTCTTTTCTGACGGCGTTAACCACACCAGGGACTCATACTTCTCAGACGAAGTTAGTCTAACCTAATTTTAAGTAGGTCTTGCTAGTGTCGGCATTTTTGCCCTGAAGATTCCCAAATAAATTGTAGTGTAACTTGACTTGAGTAGGTAACGCTACTGTCAATTGTTCCACCCTTTACTTCTTACTTCCATAAGAGGGATAGCATGAAGTGCGTGTAACCTATCTTGCAAAAACCAAGCTAAGGGTGTCACGTCATACTGGAAAGCAAAGGTTCCAACCGGAGGTCTCAATCCGAACATATCTGTGATGTAACGTCTGCAAGCGCGTCGATTATGATCCAGCACCGTCGTCCCTTTTCTTTGACTTCGTTCTCTTTCTACCCACAAACTAGGTTACCTCCCCTCCCATCGTCTCCTTTCCGTTGACACAATTCTCCATGCTCAGATCAGTTCAATCATCTGCAAGCCACAACTGCAAAACACAGTGAAGTGTCAGAGCTCAAGGCTAGCAGCGGCTCCTTTCTGTCCTCTTCGATTCTGTCTTTCCTTTACGTCTACACTTTTTGTTTCCTCTCGTTTCTTTTCGTTCTTGTCGAAGTCCGTCCTTACGATGTACCTCCATCCAACACAATCATCTCAATTTAAATTCTCACAGACTCACCTTTCTCAAACAGCCGCCGTCGCCTTCACGTCCGTCGGCGCCCCCTCCCCCCTCTCTGTGGCGCAAACCACCGACGCAATCGTTTACTCCACCGCTCGCGTCGGCCGCAGCTTCTCGTACTACTTCAACCTTCCGGTTGGCCATTACCGGGTGGAGCTCGCGTTCGTCGAGGGCCAGTTCACACAGCCCGGCCAGCGGCTGTTCACGGTCGAGATCCAGGTGGGTGTGAACGGGCCTTTTGGGCAGGACTCTTCTCGTCTCACTTTCTAGTTCGGTGAATCTTGTGTTCGGTGAGAACAGGTCCTTTTGAGCAAGAAACTGGAGGGGAGAGTCTTCCCTTTTTTTGCTCGTCCTAGTTCGACGAGCCTTCTCTTTGGTATGACCAGGTCGGTTTGAGCAAGACTCGGAGGCGAGTCTCTTCTGTTTTCTCGCTCGTCTCGTTCAACGGACGTTCTCTTTGGTGCTAGCAAAACGTGCACACTTAACCATAGGCCCGGCATTACGGAATTAAGTGTGGGCCTATGGTTAAGTCCACTTTCTTCCCAATACTATTGCCGTGTTCCCCGGCAACAGTTTTGTCTGCAAACGCTCCTTTGGGTGAGTGATGTCAAGTCTCGTACTCTCATCTCCCGTACTCACAGGGCATGCAAGCTTTCCCGGTGACTGACCTTCTTGCAAAATCCTTCCTCCGCTGTCGGTCAAGTTGTTCACCCCCATCCTTGGTTAACCGTTTACTCCCATCTCCAATTGTTTCAAAGTGTCCTCAAGCTTTTTCAGTAATCGACATCATTGCAAACCTGTCCGCTGCCCCTTTCCTCGCCCTCAAACCAAAACCCTGGACCCCCATCCTGATTTGAACCATCATCCGCTTCAGGGTGTCCAGGCTTTCCCGACGATCGTCACCATCGCGAACTCGACTTACGCCCTTTCCCCCGCCCTTAACCAGTTTTGAAACCCCATTGGTGGCCCTATCTATCGCCCACTTAGACCAAACCCGTAATCCCTATCGTTGGCTAACCCTTTATCCTTTCCCAATTCTTTATAGGGCGTGCAAGCTTTCCCGACGATCGACATCATCGGAAACTCAACCTACGCGCTTTCTCCCGCCTTTGACCGAAGTCTTAACCCCCATCCTAAACTCGATTTCCATTTGTTACAGGGCGTGCAAGCTTTCTCGACGATTGATATTATTGGCAACTCGACCTACGCGCTTTCCCCCGCGCCCGCTCCCGCCCCCGGCCCCGCCTCATACCTTTACACCCCAACCTCGTTCAACCTCACAACCGCGGCCGCCGTGGCCAACGGGCTGCTCCGGATCGACTTCAACGGAACCAACGGCGGGAACGCGACCGTTTCCGCGATCAAAGTGACACCGCTCAATGCGAACACGAACGGCACGCTCGCGATCGACTGCGGGTCGCCAATCGACGTGCTGTCCGGGAATGGCGTCATCTTCCAAGCGGATACCAACTTTTCCGCTGGTGGGTTGTCCATTGCTCGTGCAACTTGTTTCGTTTTTTTGCCGGTGTTGTGAGAGGAGCAGGAGTTGTCTTTCTCTTCTGAGAGAGGGCACATTCTAGCACTAGTGGAGAGCCAAACAGTGATTCCTGAACACTGGTCGATTACGCTTCCTTCGGCCAATTTCGATGTTGCACATCAGGTGAATCCTAATGTTTTCCTTTTGAGATAGCTGCTGATGCGATCAACCAATGTATCCAGAGTTGACCTCATCGAATCGGGAAACACGTATCCGCTGATTAGGAATCTCCGTTATGCTGACTGAAGCTTGGTAGACAGCACGACTGAAGCTTGGTAGACAGCACCTTCTGTGCAAGGCAAATGTTGCGCCAACCAGCTCAGGTGCCAGCTTTTCTGCTCTTCGGATGCATCGTTGGCCGCATGACATGAACGGAAGGAAACCTACAAGATCTGACGGTTTCCTTCTTTCACGTTTCGCAGCAAGCTACTCGGTCCAGAGCAACCCGTACCAGGTGTTTTTGCCGTACAACGATGCTGTCGACGATTTCCTGTACCCCACCGTGCGCCAGGGCAACTTCACCTACAACTTCTCGCTGCCCAATGGGACCTATTTGGTCACGCTCTACTTTGCCGACCTTAACGCGACTGGTGAGCGTTTGCTCGTCTCTTTTTGACTGCCAAGTACAAAATATTCTATTGTCTTCACCTGAATTTTATTGTCGCCCAACGGGACCTATTTGGTCACGCTCTATCGTGCCGACCTGAACGCAAACGTCAATTATCATTCTACACGTCGTGGGGGATTTCCAATTAGACCTTGTGCTTGTCAAAGCTTCGGCGACTGGAAGGCTTGCACGTACTCCATGAAACTGTTACGAACTACACGCCGAGGAATCGGAGCGAAACAACCGCCTCGAGGCTTACAAAAGGCTTACAAAAGCCTTTTGCCACTTCATTCGCGAATCTGGTTGGAACACGAGCTCTGCTAAGGAGCCTCTTGATGCCATGATCTTAGTTGAAAGTCAAGTTTAATATCTGGATAGTGTTCGTGCCTTTGACGCTTTCTGTTTCCAACGAAGGGGCGTTTCTCGACGAAGGGGCGTTTCTGTTGGGCTCAATGCTTCCTATTTCAAGAACAAGGATTGCTTAGAATGTAAGAATCTGTTCCTGACTTAGCATCTGTCGCTTGCAGGGCCCGGTCAGCGCATCTTTGACGTGTACATTCAGGAGGTGAAGGTGCTCTCGCAACTAGACGTGTATGCCAGGACGGGCGGCGCCATCACCGCATACATCAGACAGGTACTGTCCAAAGCCATATCCCGTGGCGAGTGCAAGATACTGCACATGTATTGTCGATCACGTTTCCTGTGGCGAGTGGAAATGAGTAGTACGTCAAAGTTCGGTGCGTGCTTTACTCGAGGGCTCTTGCTCGGGCTCTCGCTTTGAAGTAACGTCATAGGATCGAAGCCCGCATTTGATTGGTGCCCATATTCTCTCGCGACATTGCCTTCTAAGGATAGTCGTCGGGATTCGTGGACGTATTGCTTTCTACCAACAAGGTTGCAAGTCTCTGCCATTGGAGGGCCATGAGGGGTATGTGAACCTCTTTCGAACTCATCTTGGCGCTCCGATTCACCTTCCTGAATCGCGGCCTACGCTGACGTCACCTTTTCCGCCCCGCAGTTCCCCGCCAACGTCACCAGCTCCCGCTTCCTCTCAATTCGCTTCCAGACCAGCCCCGACGCGCTCTCGCTCCCCAACGTCTCCCCCCAAAACTACGTTTTAAACGGGACCAATTACGCCAACGCTCTTTACCCCCCCTTCGTGAGCGCCCTCTACGTCGAGCCAGGGATACCCCCGGCCCCCGCACCCGCAAGAACGGTCGTCGCGCAAGCCCCCCGGCCGATCGGACCCCCCCCACCGCCGGGCGCGCCCGACCCGTACTTCGCTTATGTGAATACCCCGGCGGATCTCCCTCTGGGACCGGTTCCCCCGGTTCCGACCTTTGGGGGCGCGGCGAGCGCAAACCCGAGCTGCCCTGCCAATGGGGCGCCGCCGCAGGTGGGTGTCAGTTCGATGTGTTTCGATGGGTCCGCTTACGGAAATTCTGGTCAAATCCTTTGGAAACATCTTTCTGGGTGACACATCGAGATCTGGGTCCGCTTACGGAAATGCTGGTCAAATCCTTTGGAAACATCTTTCTGGGTGGCTATGAAGGTTTGGACGAAATCTAGTTACAAACTCTCTCTGGGCTTGCTCGAGAACAATTGTGAGGCTGGCTCATGCAAGGATTGCGCCGTGATTTTTATAACCTCGTGCCCGAAAACTTTGTGCATAAGCCGAGTTTTTCTTTGACACTCGTCTCTGTCCCTTTTCCTCTCTTCAGGCGATCAATTGCACCGGCCCCTGCCCTCTATGGACCCCCCCCTTCGGTCTCAACGTCGCCGTAAATGCCGCCGGCCCCCGCTACGTGTCGTCGTGCGGGATCGTTTTCGAGGACGACTCCAACAACTCGACGCGCTGCGGTCAGGGTGACGTCATCCCGCAAGGCGTCCGGTGGTGCAGGTGAGCGCCCGGGAGTCGGTGCGCTTTTGTGCTTTCGCGTACATGCTTCGTTCCTGTTTGTGAGTGATTCTGGTCGGTTCCACGACCTTGTCTTGGTCCCAGTTCTCCCCCTCACCTTTATTGGTAGAGCTTCCTCTGCATTTGTACCCTCAAAGTTCTGGTCGTCGGAATCCTCATAGGACATTTCCGGGACTCCAACAATGTCATTTCTATTGATCTGGTCTTAGAACAACCTCAACCCTTCTATGCGTTGCCTTCAGATTGACTCACTTTTGGTCCGAGTTAAACCCATCTTAGTGAATCCTCTTTGGAGGCGTCCGACTCAAACACTCGTTACAGTGAGTCATCTTTGGAGGCGCCGAAATCAGCATCCCGCCAACTTTTTATGTTCTATCGGATTCAAGAAAGGGCTTCAAGAAAGGCCGCTAAGGACTCGTCTGCTTGACCCAAAACGTAAACACTAAGCAAATCGTTGCACCGCCTGCGTGACCCAAAACGTAAACACTAACCATATTGTTTCACCGCTCGCGTGACCCAAAACGTAAACACTAACCAGATCGTTACACCGCTCGCGTGACCCAAAACGTAAACACTAACCGAATGGTTACACCGTTCGCGCAGAACCAACATCAAGGGACCTGAGGGCGGTTACCAATTCTCAACGGGCGAGGGCATTTTCAACACGTCCGACCCGACCATTTTCCAGAGCGAGTTCATCGGATACAACACGTACAAGTGAGCGACTGTGCTACCGCAGCAACATGCCGTTTGGGCATTGATTGTTCTCGTTCGATTCTGCCCGAAAGATGTAAACGCTACGGATAGTGTGAATGTCAGTTTGCCCAACTCGTCAAACGATTGGCAATCCGATATAAGAGGGCCGATGCAGGTACATTAAAGTGATGAAATAAGCCTTTGTCTGCATGTTTTCAGATCACCACCAATCCCAGATCCCCAAACGTATTGCCCAAATTGCAAAACATACAAACTGAAAAGTGCTCAACCCGCATCGCATGTAAGTAAGGTATTGCGCAATCCCTTCTTCTCCATGTTTTGTCAGGAGATTTCGAGCTCCTTTTGCCTTCGTAAAGAAAAGCCCTATACTCCCAGCTGCACTTGAGCAGGAAAAAACAATCTGACAAATCATTAAAATATATCTCTCGTGCTCGTGAAATTGCGACGCTTCTTAGGGCTTTAGAACAGATGCTAGAAACCGTTTCTGTCTCCAAACTTCGAAATGCTAGAGAGGACGTGGTTTCGGCGACGCGCCATTAAGCAAACCGACTCGCTGGTCGACCATGTCTCGTCACCGTGTGATCTTTTAAGGATTTTAGTAGGGCGACCATCGTAGTCAAGGCTCCAGTGAGAGAGTCGCCCGTGTAGGTGCATCCGCCCAGACTCCCCATTCGAGTTGATTGTTTGGAAGTTTTGATTTGGATCATAACGGGATTCAAATGCCGTACAAAATTCGGAAGGTTTGATTGGATCATAACGGATTGAAATGCCACACAGTTTACCGCACTTGGCAGCTCTGGCCCGCTGAGTTCCACTAACTTCCAAATGCTGTTTTACAGAGAAGACCTTCAAGTTTTGTCCTATTCACAAACTGAAACTATTCACACCGTGCAGGTTCCGGCTGCCGAGCCCCGGTGTTTACCAGGTGTACTCCTACTTCGCCGAGGTCTCCGGGGACGACCCGATCATCAACGTGAACCGGCCCGCGCTGCGAATCTTCTACATCCATTTCAACGGCAACAACGCGGACGCGATCGGCCCGATCGATCCCTTCGTCCTGGGGGGTGACCGGAAGTTTTATGCTGCGCCGGCGATTGGACGGGTGAGTTTTCTCAAGACTCTCGCTGCTTCCGAAGAGGCCTTCTTGTGCGCCGGCACTCGACATTGGGATTCCGTTCGAACTCTTGATCGAATGAGCGCTTGGGAGAGAGAATGTCAAAAACGCTCTCAAGGATTGGGGATGTGAGGCGAATCTGTGTGGGTTTTTGTCGTAGAGTTGGGGTGTGAGTTTGGGATTTGGAAAGGATCGGAGTCGACGATTGGGGTATCGGAGCGGAGATCGAGGACCCCTTTTCCTGAGAAAACGATGATGATGTGTTGCTCTCTTTGTTGCTTGCTTCCCGGACTTGCCTTCTCCTGCCACTTTAGCGCTCCGTAACTTTGCACTCCACGTTGCGTTCTTTCAATCCGAAAAGTGAATCCTTAACCCAAGAAGCGAAAAGGACGGATTCCTACCGCATAAATCAGTATGCTTTGAACAATTCTTGAACGGCACTCGGTCCAAACACACGAGTCAGCAGTTTGGGTGTTCCGAGAGCACATTAAGATGACGGCGAAAGTCTGCCACAGATTGTCACCCAACCAGTCGGGAAGATTGCCACTCATAAAACGTTACTCTGAAGCGTGCACGTTTCTTTACAGGGCGTGCAATGCAGCTCCAACGAGCTCAGTATTCAGTACGAGGCGGTCGCGGCCGGTCGGGATGCGCCGGCCATCAAGGGTATCTGGGTTTACGGCCCCGTGGACGCCAACTTTAACGCCATGGCACCCTTGGGTGCGCAATCTCCTGCTAGCCCGGCCAGTGGTGTCAATGCACCCCCTCCCCCCGTCGGTGTGCCCCCGAGTGCCGCTTCGTCCGGTGCCCCAACGCCCGCGCCGACACCGAGCGGCTCTTAATTATTTATAGCGAGTCTTGTGCGTGAGAGTTGTGTCAGAGAGTCTGGGCGCGCAGGTTAGAGAGGTTAAAAACGCTTCCCCGAGTGTGTGTGGGCTAGTGAGGATCTTGCTTACGCCTTTTTGCATATTTTGGATACAGTGAGTGAGGCTAGTCGCATCTACTAGGGATGATTCCAGTGACATTGTTAGACGTAACTCAGGAGGCAATGCGAGATTTACGATGAGTAGGTTCGAAGCACATAAGGGAGTGAGAAGTCAACTTGTTGTGTACGGCTTCATAGAGGTAGGCTTATAAGTTATTCTTTACAATCAAATAAGGTCCGGCTTTCTCTCTCGCGACAGTGAGTGCAACTTCCGTTGCAACATTTCCAGTCAGGAGCTGCGGCTTATTGTTAGCTGGATTTCGGTTCAGTCTTGCACTTATGTGCTAGCTATAGTCTCAAACGTTGGCCGGAAAGCCGAAAAATCCGAGTATACAACTACGAGGTCGGAGGAGGATCATTACCGCCCTTTGGGTGGTATCCTCCAAGCAATAATGGAATTGAGGGACCGCCGTGGTGTACCGAGCCGGGCCTCAAAATTAAGCCTGGCGTATATACGTACATACAAGCCATATGTTTGCCCGCGGCGGCTGCAGGCTGGTGACCTCCGCGACCATGCATGCATATGAGCCGGAGATAAACCTACTGATTCGTCTTTCCTTGCTCCAACAAGCGATCCACATTGAATGCATAAATCTAGCTAGAATCATAACATTTGATGTGTACCGTCTCAACACGCCATTCAATGTATACTGTAGTAAAACGGAATGGCACACTAACTTGCAACTATTCTCATAAGCACATGCATATGCATCCAGGCCACCCCGAGATCGCACTGCAGGACGTACCGCGTCATGCCCGGGTTGTTGGCATGTATTTAATTTGGCCTCTGGCAACTGTCACCATCGCTAGCTCAGTGGCATCCGGTATACTGACTTCCATAGCCTGCTTTATTTGGTGGTCAATTAAGCCTACATAATTGCAGAAGCCCCGTGAAGTGGCGGCCGTCGAGTACCGAAGGGACCTCAAAATATGTGCTTGATTGGAGCGGCACCCCAGTGTTTAGAACCTTTATATTGATGTCGACCTTCACAATTGTCAGTGCTTCGTATCCTAGCTAAAGATACGCTAAGAAGAGGCTTATGTTACTTTACATATGTACAATACAAAAGGTGTTGCAAAGGCGACGTTGATATCGGGAGATAGCTAGGCATTTGTAGGCAACATAGAGAGTCTGCACCTAGCCTGTCCAGACAATGTGCATAAAGCTTCCTCTGATAGACCGCTCGTTCTGCGTCAATGAGACTGTTACCATTATCCAAAGTGCATCAAATTGATTGCAACCACGCTGATAGGTACCATGCCCCTAATAAGTCCGACTTCTAGAAGGGATATGTCTTTCTAATATGAAGTCGCACTAAGGAAGTTATCTTGCCCCTCCGATGCTGACGTCACTTCCTGCGGCTCCCAGAGGATGGCTATTGCTTTGGCGCCCAAACTCTTCGCGTCTCACCATCAGCTTGATGATCGACCCCCCCGTCGACCTCACAATGTCGATGCACTCGGCGAGATCCTGCGGATAGAGTTGCAAGATACAAATATTATCGACCCAGCCTTTGCTTGTTCCACGGCACATGAATCTCTCGCAAACTCCAGGTTCGATCAGACCTTTCTCCACAGATGCGATCGTGAGAACACCGGAATCTGGACCGCACTCGGGAGAATACACCTTTCGGCTCATATCGCTGCAAACGTTGCAGTAGTTGGGCTTGCCGTGCGCTTAACGGTGGAAGTTTGGGAGTGTGCTCGGGCGATGGGTCAAGTCCTTTAGTACCCTTACAGGCTGTGTCACTTGACGATGTGATTCACATTATGCAGAACACTGACAACTTATGAAGCATCTGCTCAACACACTGCTCAAATCCGTGCAACCCAAAACACTTTCGGACACCTCGTACGTTTGCGCTGCACTCATAGCATTGACTCTCAAAGCCAAGAGGAATCTGGAGTCCCATTTGGGGCTCAGTCGAGCACCATTTGTTTGGCCCTTCTGTCAGGCTTTTATAGTTCGACATCTGCCAAACAAAAACGAGCGTACGAGGAAGTTGCTTTGTATAATTCAGGAAAGAATCTATAGAGCTGACCAGGGACTTGAAAAACTTCAAAGCTTCGACAGTATTTATGCCTTCCGGCAGACAAGAGGAATCACAAAACATCGGTCTCTAAAATGGTCATAAGGAGCTCGAGTTACTGGGGCGGGTGGATCTGGTACGGGTTTGAGTCCAAGCTCTTTAGTAGTACCTTCGTTCCTATTGCAAGTTGAGCAGAGATTTATGCGAAACACCCGTGATGCGTCTTGCATTGCCCTTGGAGCACGAGAAAACAAGAGGAAACCCCGCAACAAAAGCTTTACCTGGTCGGTGGAGAGAAGCATCCACTCTTGTTCATCGTCCAGATACTTGAGCTTGACCGATGTAGGCTCCACATTCAGCCGCTTCGCCACTTCCGCAACGACGTCCGCCCAACCCATATCGGGGTTTAACTTGAACCGGGCAGTGTCCTGCAGCAAAGTGGCCGGATGTGGTTAAGTCCGAGTTAATGAGAGCGTCTTTTAACCATCTTTGGAACCACGTCCGACAACCATTTCGGGGTTTAACTTGAACCGGGCAGTGTGCTGCAGCGAAACGGCCGGATGTGGTTAAGTCCGGGTTCATAGAGCGTATTTTAACCATCTTTGGAACCGCGTCCGACAACCATTTCGGGGTTTAACTTGAACCGGGCAATGTCCTGTAGCGAAGAAACAGAAGGTGGTCAAGTCCGGGTTAATAGGGCTTGACCGGCTCAGCCATGACGTCCGTCCAAATCGCTTGGAATCTACTTCGCATCGCGCGGTGTCCTGCAGCAAAGTGCCAAAAGCCAGTTATCACCGGGTTACAAAAGCCTCGCTTTTCACTTCAGCAACGACGTCGTCCGCCCAACCCATTTCGGGGTTCGACTTGAACCGGGCAGTGTCCTGTAGTGAAACGGCCGGATGTGGTTAAGTCCGGGGTACTGAGAGCGTCTTTTGGCCCATCTTTGAACGACGTCTGCGCACTCCAATCTGAGGAAAGCGCCAAAGCTGGTTCATTTCGGTTTTACGAGAGCGTCAACTTTCTTTCTTTCCGCTTTCACAGTGAAGAATGACGTCTGAACCGTTTGAGAGTTTTGACTTGAAACGCCCAGTGTCCCGCAGCAACAAATGTCCCTCGACACCCTTCCGGACTAGATGGGAACTTTTGCGAAGGGCAACAAAGTGTGAACTCGGTGTTAGACCTGCATAGTTGCTCAGGGTGCTGCCATACTGCTCTTTGCTGCATAAACCCTCGAGGTTAGCGGGGGGGGTGGACAAGGGCTTTTACTGAGGTACACGACAACCCAATAGGGAAGTACAAGACCTCCTAGACACAAACATTCAAAAATAGCAAGTGAATGCAACGGTAATCACGCCCTACTCGAAAGTGCAAAACGTCTGCTAACCCACCTGTCCCAGAGTCGCCTTAACCGTAAGCCCCGTCTCCATTTCCTTCCTCTTGCCGCTCTGCTGACTTCCCGACACCCCTCCCCGTTCCACCGCCTGGCTCCCAGACCCCCCCTTGCTCGCCTGCGGTTTGCTCCCCCCCCCGCCGGACTCCTTCCCACTCCCCCCCCCTTGGGGGGATCCCTTCCCGATCTGGCTCGCATATAGGTGCACGTTTTCGCTGCTGATCTTATGGACGCGCTTCGCCCCGCTGTGAACCGTCGCCTCCTCCTGAACCCGGGGGTTCTCCTTCAGCTGTTTCAGCCCCCCCTCGTGGAACTGCACGCCGCCCCCCCCGCAGCGCAGCCAGAGCCGCCCCCCGCCCGTCGCACTCGGTCCTCCACGACTGGGGCCCGACTCGGCGCGTACGGCCCGACGAACCCCCCCGGGAAAGGCGCGGGGATCCACCCCCCCACTTGCTGCATGTACATGTCCCCTCCCTGGTGCTGGAAAATGCCCATTTGCGGCGGCGGCGGCTGCCATTCCCGGCGCATCCCCGCTGATTCCAGGTTGCTCATGGAGTGGTATTGGGGTTGGGAGACGAGGGACGGCCCGGGGCCCCATCGGTGCATTGGTTGGAAATGTTGCTGGGGTGCGAAAGTCGTGACCATAGTCTCAACGGGGCCCGAGGGGGGACTTCCGGGGGCGGGGCCACGTGGTTCGAACGGCTGCAGAAGACGAGGAAAGATTCTGTTTCAGCTTCCGAAACAATGGGATTCAGCCTCCAAATTATTTCATGAAAAAAGTTTCCGGACTGCTCTTCTGTTGGCAATAGGGTCTCTGTGGTCAGCACTTGGAAAGGACGCAAAGAGGTCTCATGTTGGATAAGAATAGGAGCCTGCAGTCGAACCTGGAGAAAACAAGACGGTTGGACGATAGACCCTGATTTGGAATGACTTTTAACAAATCCTACTCTGTTTGGTGTGGAATAGCCTAGGTTGGAGCCGCGAACCAGATTCAGAACATTTGCAAGGCCTCACTTGATAGCTGCTTCCGCCCTGCCCTAATTGCCCTGATGACTTTTCCAAGAGAACAACAACAAAATAGAGGCGATTACGAGCAACGGATCCAAGTGGCAACCGAAGAACTTACAAATGAATTTTGCTGACGTCAGCAAGGGACAGACTCTACAGGAATGACGTCACGTTGACCGCATCGGCCTTGCCTGGCTGCACTGGCGAAGGTCCTCATAGAAAGACATCAAAGACAGCGAACCCTGAACCCATTGCAAAGTAAAAAAAACCCACAACTAAGCATCGCTGACGTCAGCAAAGACGAAAGGTGGATTGTTCGAGAGTCTTCACCTTCGGCGCTTTGCCTCGGCGTTCCCAGTGCACGTTTCCAAAGCAACCGAGGCAAACGGGTCCAACTGCGACGTACAATCTCACAAATTGCATTGCTGACGTCAGCGAAGGGTATATCTCGGAGGCCTTACCTTGGGCGCTTCAGCCTTGCCCTGACTGCCCCGATGCACGCTTCCCTCGTCCCCGGCCGCATGCCCCGGCACATGCAACGCAGGGGTCCCCGCAAACGAGCTGCTGCGTTTCAAGAGGCCCGACTCGGACTCGAGGTGGCGCTTGGATCCGACGACGCCGCTGCCGCTGCCTGGGAGATGGGAGAGAGAAGAAAACGTTGAGTTAGACTGAGAGAAAAAGGAAGTCAAGAAAGGGATCGAGCTGCTGCAATCCATTAGGCCCGGCTTGGACTCGAGGAACCTCTTGGTATCAGAAGTGGTTCAAGAAGAGGTCAGGAAAAGAAAGAGCTCTAGAAGCCCGGTTTGGCTCGAGGTGCCCCTGAACGCCACAACGTCGGTGCCGCTGTGTGAAATGAGGTAAGCAGCTTCTGGACTAGACTAATAATGGAAATGGTAGGGGTAACTTCAGAATGTTAGTCCCCACTGACGATTGGAAAGGCGAAACAGAAGGATCGCAGTTGGCTGGGCGGAGGTTGGTGGTTAAGAACACGCCAAGATAACGCTTTGCTTTTGTTGCATGTACCGCCCATGTCTTACACTCCACCTCAAAGCCGGCAGAGAAGGCGTCACGAAGTTGTCTACATCTGAGGGACAATATCGTGCATTTCCTGGTCATGTCTGCTGACCCGACGGGAATGTCGCCCAGCTACCGCCAATGAAACCTGAGAGCGCTGGAGTGCGAAGCTAGAAATACTGCCCTAGTCCAGCCAGTCCTTTACGGTGCGGAAATAAATGGGAAATCAAGAAGAGCCGGATAGACAAGGAAAGCACTCTTCACATGTTGGATCGCCCCGGAGGGGCGCCAGGGCTTGCCTCTAAAGGGGGTTTCCGGGCGGTGAATTTGTAACATTTTTAGCGGCGATGTTCTCGGAAATTCTGCGGTATACTGGAAGACACGTGCCATCGGCTATGGGGTTCCGCGTTGATTGATTGATTGAAACATGACACTGCGCTACTTATCGAGGTACGTTACCGGGCACTGTCGCAAAGCTGATACGAGCGACGTGACAGTATTGCAACCGTCCAAGACTGACAGCGTTTCATCGTTACGGAACTAATCGTGCGGCCGGCGCGGCAGGCTTCGACGCAATACATCTCATCTGCGCCGCTCTGCGGGCCAGCCCAAACGCAAAACCCATCGTGGTATGAGTGTTTTTGGGTGGCTACTGTACGTTTTATCGTCGAACGCCAGCAAACAAAGAGAAATTTCACCGACTGGTCACTTGCGTAGCCGCTCACCACGTCGTACAGTTCGGAAAATACAGCAAAACAACTTGCCTTTTTACTGCGTAGAAAAAGAGGCAAGCCAAAATAGAGTGGCCATAGCCATGCGATTGTCAGTCCAGACTTCGGGCCATCAATCAGCCATCAGCAATCATTCAGCAGAACCACCTGTCACATCTGCCTCCGACAACCGACAGCTTACAGTATTTTCCGTGTTGCAGCAACTTCGAAGCTGCACTAACAAACCCACTGCCACGCTCAAGGGAAGGCAAATTTGCAGACGGAGAAGAAAACGCAAATATCCAAGCTTTGAGACTGGAGAATTTTCAAACAAGGAAAGAAACGAGATGTCAACGTACCTCCCGTCGACCCGAAACTGTTCTGTCTTGGCAAATGGTTCTGCCCCAATCCGCTGTGCACGGGGGGAGGCGGCCCCCATCCCGTCGAGCGGGGGGGTCCCATTCCCCCACTCATAGGCCCCGGCCCCAACCCCCCATTTGCAGAACTCTGCATCATGCTCGGAATCGCTCCGGGCACCTGCGCCAACGCTGCCAAATCTGCCCCCCCGAACGCGTGGAAATTGTACGGCCCCTGTACGGAATCGATCACCCCCTGGAGCTTCCGAATGCTGCGCGAGACTTTGTTGATTTTGCGACTGGGCCAGCGGCTAATCCCGTGCTGCCGGCAGATCCGCTTCAGCGTCGTCGGGCACACGCCGATCGCCTTCGCCGCGTCTTTCAAACTCCCCGCGAAGTATTGTTGGAGCGTCGCCAGACTGATGTTCCGGTCCGAAACCGACTGCACGCGCCGCCGTTCCTCCCCCAGGGGGGGACGCCGGCCCCGGCAGGATCAGCCGCGGCCGTGTCGGGGGGGGGGGCGTTTTGCTGCTGCGACGGCCCCCCCGGTTTCTGCTTCTCCCGGAACGCCTGCATACGCTGCAGGATCGGCACGTCGCTCCCGCTCCCCGACCCATCTCGTATGGACCCGTCCCTCACGGACCCATCTCGTATGGACCCTTCCAACGACCCGTCTCTGACGGAACCCTCACGTAACAAGCCCCCCCGCAGCGATCCTTCCCTCGGCAAGCCCCCCCTCACGGAGCCCTCTCTCGCCCCCCCCTCGCTCCCGTGCATACTAACCCCCCGTTGCGACCCCCCTGGCCGCGGTAACCCCCCCAAAGCGATGTTGACCTTCTCTTCCACTGGGTCGTCTAAAACGTCTCTCGGGCCGCCGCTTGCGCTGGGGGGGGCTACCGACGAAGAAGCGGAGCCGGCGGGCCGGGCGGGGGGGGTGATTCCGACTTTGACGTCTTCCCCCCCGAGAGAGAAGCCGGCGGCGGAGGAGGGCCGGGAGGAGAAGGGGGGGCCCTCGGAAGGAATGAGCGGGGCGGTGAGTGGTGACGATTGGGCCTCGTCTCCGTCCTCCCCATCTGCATTTTGAATAAGAAGGTCTAAGAGCGGCGCTTTCGTGCGGCTTTTCTTCTCCAAACTTTCGACCTTATGCACCGATCGTTCTGTTCTGGACGTTGATGGTTCTCGTATTCCTCAAAAACAAGGCCGCCGTCGACGATTGGCTTGAGAGCGATTCCTAAACCTCCGTGTCCACCACTTACAACGCCTTCGTCCTCTGAACTGCCAATCTCTTCAGACCTCCAAGTGAAGATACTCCATCAAAAGAAAACACGTTTGTGGACGTGAAGGGAACGCTTTTACCTTATTTTCTAGGCACGAGCCCAACCCGAAGACGCCCCTTGAAAGGAGGATCTTACCTTCCGGCGACTTCTTCACTTACGGTGCCTACCTCAAGTCAGACCCATTCGTTTGGAAGAAACCTTCACGCTAAAGAGGCTCAAAGAATCTCGTTTCCTCTTACCAAAGTCTTCGTCATCATCTTCGTCTTCGTCTGAGTCGTCCAGCATGTCCGGATCGACCTCGTCCGGCCGCAATGTCCGAAGCGTCCGGCACTTCCGGGCCATCGTCGCATCATACGAGCCCAACTGCGTCATACCGATCCCCAAAATCCAACGCTAAAACCATACTTTCCAAAACCCCGAACCCGTAAACTCAGACGTCCACCTACCAAGATCCTCGTCGTCGTCTTCGTCATCGTCCGAATCGTCCAGCGGGTCCAAACCTACCTCGTCCCGCCATAGCGTCCGAACAGTCCGGCACTTCCGTAGCCTAATCAATTGGTTCACACCGATTCCCAAAATCTAACTCTAAAACCCAAAGTGTCGAAAACCCCGAACCCCTAAACTCAGACGTCCACCTACCAAGATCCTCGTCTTCATCTTCGTCTTCGTCCGAGTCGTCCAGCATGTCCGGGTCGACCTCGTCCAGCAAACGCGTCCGCAAGTGAAACGAATCTATAAACCCGAACTCAACTCTGTTGTGAACCTCTAAGACTCCAATACCGAACATCAATCCTCAAATCTTAGATGACAAGTCCACCTACCGAGATCCTCGTCGTCATCTTCGTCTTCGTCCGAGTCGTCCAGCATGTCCGGGTCGACCTCGTCTGGCCGCAGCGTCCGAAGCGTCCGGCAGTTGCGCGCCATCGTCGCAGAGATGGCCGACAGCACGGCCTGCTGCTCGGCGTGGCTCACGCAGCTGGCCGGCAGAAAGAACTCCACCACGTAGTCGTCGTCCCCAGTCTGGTTGCAAAATAGAGGGAAAAGTATCTGGTAACCAACTTTGTGGAGATTTTCCGCGACCCCGTTCTTTTGAATGGGTTGACTGGGAACAACTGAAAAGCAAGCTGGCCGGCAAAACGAACTCCATAACGTAGTCGTCGTCCCCAGTTGCGACGTCCAGTTGCGACGAACCGATCAGATCGTCAGTGTCACAGCTACTTCCAGTCAAAATGCCAATTTCAGTGGAAAGGTCTGGTCTGTCTGCTGCTGAGCGGAGTTAAACTGGCTTAGTCGACACTAAAGTTAGTAGGTTGCTCGGAAGGTGTTGTGAATGTCGGGGATTGAGACTCTTCTTCACCAGAGAAAGCCAGATTGAGAGTCCTGCGACAAGCAACTGACAGGCAGGAAGGGATCCACCACGAAGTCATCGTCCCCAGTCTAGTTGCGACAAACGGAGCAGATCGTCAGTATTTGCTCCCCTACATCTGTCATCTGACCAGATTATACGCGACCAGGAGTTCTATACCATAGAATCTAGGCCCAAACTCATTGCGAAACGTGTCCGCACTGCGACAGGTCTGCCTGTTGCGAATGCTGAACGCACTGGGGCTGTTAAACAACAATCAAACGGCTGCAATACGGCCTTGGCCGTAGTAGGACTAGACTTCTACGCTCCATCTGCCCTTCTTTTCGTACTCCTGAGGATCGACTCCGCTGCCCTCAGGCCAAATTTCGATAAGACGACCTTGCTATCTGAGCAGCTTATATCATAAGTTACAAAACACAAGAAGACTTAGGAGAAAAATAGAAAAGCAAACGGACATCAGTCCTACCTGCGTACTCCGGAGTCGGATCGACACCGCGGCCCCCAGCCCAAAGTGGCGCGCGTAATGTCCAAGTGGGTACTGCAACTTGCTCAGCTCCTTCACGTCCTCACAGAACGCGGGCGTGTTGCGCAGAAGCGCCTGGCCCGGAGTGCCCTGCCCGGCTTGGAGCTTGTGCTCGCAGCATGCCTGTTTACAAAACGGGAGGGGCTCCGTATACTGACGAAGGGGGTGAACGTACTTTTTGCACCAGAAGAGAAAAGGGCTTATACATTGCGGCTCTTGTCCAAAAAAACGAAAGCGCCTGACCCGGAATCCTGTGGGCTTGCCTTAAGGCACCTCTGTCCACAATTGAGGCTGCGGGTCATATGTAATGGGGAGAGTTGGGCTCCGTACGCCTATGCAGTCAGCGACCACTTTTCAATGTCAATTGCAGAACATTGCCGTTGTAGTATCCCGTACAAACGAAGAAGGACCAAAGTTCAAGCGACAATCAACCCACCTTCCGAGCATGCTCAAAACCCTTCCCGTTCCAGAACAAACGCAAATGACACCAAACAAACACTGAGGGGGGTTCCAAATCCCACCTGCCGAAACCCCCAGAGCCGCGCGTCAGTCACGCAGCACGGCCCCCCCTCCGTCCGCAGCACTTTCCCCTCGTCCACGCTCACGTGTCCGGAGCCCCCGCTCTCGTCCGATTCGTACGGCAGCCAGCACTGGGCGACCGGGAGGCCGTTTTCCTCACACACTCTAGTTAGCACGTCCAGGATCTCTTGCATGACGGGCCCCTGAAACGAGGGGCGGATCTCCTGGGGTAGGGGCTCCCATGCGCGAATGCTCGACAGGCTCACAGCCTGCAGGGAAGGGGTTTAGAGTTGCGTTACGAAAGCGTATGCAAGATGCAAGGGGACGGGGTTCGAAGTTGAAACAGGCGCCTTCACAGTTGTCAGCGGACCAGGAAGAAAGCACATTTTACATCTTCCATGGGGTCGCTTGAAGGAAAGCCCTGGAGAAAAAAAAGACCTTTGACGGAAAAGCGGTGTACCAAGGCGGCTTCCAACTTACCGACAGCGCAGATGAACCCGCGTACTGATCATTTCTCTTCCCGATCCAGATCTCAGGGACAAGTACGTCAAGCAACGTAAAGGCAGAGCGCATCTCTGCTGCCGTCTGCCTGGGAAACAACCCTCAGCAGTTTTGAATGCAGAATGAAACCCGTGCGTGATCTGGCTCAGCTTTTGGCTACACCTCCAAGAACGCCCTTGACCCTAAATTCGCGCAAGCATAACCTCAAAAGTAACCCACCTGCAGAGCATTACAGATGGAGTCGATCTGCTGCCCCGCGCGCACGTCCTCCCCCATCATTACCAGCTCCATCACCGCAACCGGCCCCTCTCTAGTTGGCTCAAAGATGGGCACCGCCAGCGAGCCCCGGACGTTGCACCTGCGCGCACAATGACGTCAGCATTGAGGATGTGACACCACCAGAACGATAACAACGCGCGGTTTGAGCTGATGCGTTTGAAAGTCAAGTGTGCAGTTTCAGTTGCTGCTTCAGAATGAAGGTTGAGATGGGGTTCTAACTGATGGCACAACACTCTGCTCTGCACATGGGTTGGATATACACAGATCCCTATCTTTGGGAAGCCTAGATTCAATTTTAGCCTTCTACGAATCCTGGCTGCAACCTGGCAATGCGGCTAGCAGGATGGCGCACTCTTGCTTCCCCTCCGCATTCCGACTTTCCTATACTATGTCCGATGCCTCAACTCTCAGAGCACCATATCCTTAGCAGGACTTTTGCATTCTCAAAGCTTCCACGCTCTGGAAAAGCATTTAGCTTGGGATCAAGAACCAGGGGCCACTATGGTGTCAAGCATCTGGCGCTCCCGGTCACTTTATCTCTCCAACTGTTGACAAGACAAGCAGTGAAATGAAGCCGATTGCACAAAACGCCCTCTCACCGTGTTGCATGGTCCACTCTGAGGTACTCTGCGCTCGTGTAATACTGCACGTTCGGCGACCACTCCGGCCGCCCCGACTTGAACACGCGCCCCGGCAGCCCCTGAAACCCGGTGCCCATCTCCGCGTCAAACAGGAAGCTCGCGCTCACGTTCCGGTACACTTTCAGCTTATCCAGCGCTTCGTCCACATGGTACGGCTGCTCGCGTGTGGTTAACAACTGCCGGGAGCCCTCCTTCTTCGGAACCCAGATTTGCGCGAGGATGTCCCGCCGCGCTTGGCCGACGAACTTGAGCGCGTGCAAGAGCCGCTCCCGGAAGCGGTTCGGAAACTGGTCCGTCTCCGGAGGGATCCCCCTGGGGACGATGGACTGCACCTCGACGTTCTCCGGCTCTCTCGGACTGTCCGACTCGCCGGACTCGTCCAAAAAGGGCTCCCCCCCGTTGCGGCCCCGCTTTGGAAGCGGCTCGAGCGCGAGCGAGTCCTCTTCCTCCCCGTTTCTACCCCCCCCCTGAGACAGACTTTCGCCTGCATTTCCCCCCAACATTGCAAGAAGCGCGCCCTCCATTCCCCCAGAAGGAGAGCCCGCCCCTCGGAAGATCGAAGAGAAGCCCCCCGAGGTGGAGGGCGCTTGGGGGGAGGGTGAGCTCGGGGAGGGGACCCCAAACAGAGAAAAGCTAGCGTCTGGACCCCCCAGCCAGCCGTCCGTCAGATGATCCGGAAGCGGGTCCAACTCCATCAGCTCTGACATCAGCGCATCATTACTCGGGTCCAGGGGACTCATCCCCTCCTGGCCGTTTAGACCCGGGCTGCTGGGGAAGAGATCCCCTGAGAAAGCCCCCCCCCAACTGTTCGCAGTGCGCTCCTCAAACACATCCGGGGGGGGGCTCGGAGAGCCATTCGGAAGGGGGTGTGCCGCGTGCTCGTCCTTTCCCCCCAGGGAGTCAAAGTGGAGGTTTGCTGGGAGGTCAAAGTTGGTTAGCATTGAGGGCGACCAGGGGGGAGGCGCGCCGGGGGCTGCCAGGACCTCGGTCGGCCCCGGGCTGCTCGACCGGCCCATAGCTTATGGAGGAAGCGGCGGGTTATCCCCTGGCGTGCGAGAAACAGGCTACGAGGCACGAGCGATCCGGCTGACGGTCTAGGCACCACATACTGCCCAGAGGGGCCCACCGATCTTTCGAGGTTGGACGTGAATCGTGCCAACTGCTACCTGCTCGAGTTGCGCGCCGAGTTCCGCCCCTCTGATTGCTATGCTATTTCTTCCCCCTCCATCTGATCCTTTTCCCGCCCTACTTCTGTCTTCAGACCCTGTTTGCTGCCGCTACTCCTGGGTGTTGCACACGCAGCAGGTTTCTGTAGCTTCTATGCGCTTGTTACTCTTTAAACCTAAGTAGACTCCGGAAGAAAGCTCCAACCTGTGATCAAGAAGAGTTGGATAAATCAATCCGAAACACCATCTAGGGGAGTGACCAACACAACGGGAACCACTCTGCCACTCAAGCAAAATCACCAGCTTGTATGGTGTGGTCATGTCAAAGAGAGTCGACAAGATACATAAGCCGCCTGCGATCCCACATATAATCATCTATCCTAGTAACATCATGCTGAAATGGAAGTTTCTGCCCGCCGGAATTTCTTATATTCGATTCAGCATCGCATTTTTAACGAGCGGCTAACGACATCAGCGCAATGTCGCCATGAGTCAGATAGTAAGCAGCCATCTGAAGGCGGTGAAGATTTGCAGGGTAAGTCATTCTTTCTTCTGAGACACCCTGGCACGCAGAGTGCAGATTCGCAAAGTACAGCCACAACTGAAAAAGCTAGCTCTAGCAGCGCTGCAACTCAGCAGCCATGAGAAAGCTCGTTTACTCGTACTGTGTTGGTTGGAACACTAAATGCGTATTAACCTCTCTTGGAGGCTTGCCACGATGTCCCTAGAGACTTGTAGAGACCACGGAGGCCTTGTAACAAATCATTTTCCGGATAATCGACGCGTTCACCACCTTCAATCAAGTATCCTATGTTCTTGTTGAGCGCAACATCTAGCAAACTTACAAGAAGCAACAGAGGAGAAGCAGCTTTTCCTCACCGCTGCACGAGACTCGTGCAATGCAGGGACACACGAACTGCCCAGGAGCTTTCCCCAGAAACTTCTCGGAAATTTCTGCCTGCCTTTCTCCTTCCTTTAGGTAGCTTTTTCCACGTGACTGCCCCAACCAATACCCTCACCCCTGTGTTGCAGACTATAAGATCTTGAGTACTATTTTGCTCGTAACGAAACAAGGTTGCCAAGCATATCCATATGCCAGAAACTTTCTGAGCACCTAAAGCAACAGATCTCTACGCCGGCACACACCCCTGGCAAATCTAGAACATTGCTTTGTACGTTGCAAACACTTCAGTAGATACTTTGTCACCAATCACTCCTGTTCAGAAGCGGTTGTTAGACGTCTGAGCAGGAGACCATGACATTTCCACAGCACGACTTTCACTCAGCTCATATGCAGATTGCAATGCCCGTCCTTTGGAAATGTCATGCAGGAAAGCAAGATTTTCTCGATCGTCTCTAGCTGCGGGCTTGCAGGCAGTTGCTCAGAAGTAGCCTGTATCGAATTTGTAGTTCGTCTTTAGTGCAACTCCCGCTCACCTTGGACCGTTCGATTGAATTCTCAACAGAAGCTGAAAGGATTCGTGGACATAAGTTGTTCGACATGACCAACTTTGTGCCATGTGGCACACATGGGTAGGGTCTAAACTCAAACCACTAAAGGCTCTGCACCATTGCCAGCTGGCGGCTGCGGCGACCAGCAAGATTCAGCTGGGCCCTGGCACATTTCTTCAGGTCTCCTCGCGGCCAAAATTCTAGCGTCGAGTTTTCGGCTGCTGGGAAGTTCGGCCTGCATGATGGTCATGACGCTCATCATGGTCATGCTGGTCATGATGGTCATGATGGTCATAATGCATTCCACATGCAGCAATTGGCCGGAAGGAATTCTTGGAGCTTGCCAGCCAGCCCATTCAAGTTAGATTACCTAGTGCTATGTAAAGTGTGCCAGTGCAGTGGTGCATGATGTGTGAGTGTGTGTAACCAGGCTATGGTGTGATGGGTAAATATCCAAGCAACCTCGCCCTGAGCGCAATGGGAGCGCATCATGTGTGCTTGAGCAATTTCAAGTATCATTCAATGTGGGCTTTCGCTCACCACCAAGAGCTCATATATAAGTGCAGCTCATTCGCACATACAAAGTGGACTTTGACGACTTCAGACTTGACTAGAGATTCGAAACACCGAGAACTTTACACCTTCAATATAGTGGGATGGCCGGAAGCCTCCACTCTTTGCATCCCGGCGTTCCGATCGAACCTTAACAATTACAGTCAGAAGTTTGAGTTCGTCAACCCTTTCCAACTACTCGCGGATATGCATTGGTCTCATTCTTGACACACTGAAATGCAGGTTGAATGGAGATGTTGCAGGGCAACCGCACATGACCGAAGATTGATCTTTCGAGGTGACGGGATTCAGGCACTTTAGATTGACTAGACTCCATTGAAATCACGACGTGATACGAGATGGTTGAAGCGAAGGATACAAACGCTTTCCAAAGCACTCAATGACCAGGTTCGATATCTTAGATACTTCATCGCCCTTTCTTCTCTTGTTGCGCTTTGTGTAGCTGCTTCACTCGAGCGCTTGTCTTTTTAACTCGATCTGTCCCCGCTTGCTGGAACCGGATTAAGGATGTGGCCACCAGGAGTAGAAGCAGAGCGCCAGACAGCCGCGCAAGAGGGTTCAACTGAAAGAAGGACAAGCAAAGTTACTTCCCCTCCGAAAAAGTGCGGGAACTGCTGACCAGGTCGAAGAATCTTTTGATATCAAATCAACTTTTAGAGTGCAAAAGGGTGGCAACGGTGCACTGTTCAGGTAGATTCTTAGACGAATCAGTTATCAAAAAATAAACACATAAAGATTAAACAGCGGACTGTCAAAAAAGGCGAATCCTCCAAGTACATTTAATCAACCAAGCACTGGACGGTAAGCTCGAAACGTTCTAATCAAAGACGGCCATTAGACACTTGAGATAAGCGAAGATTAACTTTGGCAAAATGATGGGGGCCTACAGAATGAATCGAAGCGTCTTACCTTATTGTACTCAGCCCACGCGGTGGCCAGCTTCTCCCTCAGTTGCTGCACCACGCCTTTCTCGAGCGGCACGCTCTCAGCTGGCGCAGCCCGATACCCGCCCTGCTAAATAGCAGATGGAACATATCAAGCTCTGTAGACATACGTACTCAGTGCGGACATTTTTGCTGGGGTAGGGTTCGCATCGACCAGATAGAGGATTGGTTTCGTAGAACTTGATCACGCCAGCACTGCTGAAGCCGCCGATAAGCCTGCCAGGATCCAGAAAGTCGTTGATTTAACCCGAGGTTAATGTGCAACATAGGCGTGATTGAATCCCCAGCGTCTCTGATTGATGCGGCCTCTTCCAAACGACCTGTAATGCTGACAGATCCAAACCGTTGGGATCAACCACTCTCGATATTGGGGATATAGTCACAGCCTCTTAGGTCGAAGAGCGTCTCCCTGCTCAGAAGGCTACTGCTTGAGTCTTGAGATGGCACAAGAGTGCAGCTTTTATCCATCGTTCCGGCCAAAGTACCTCATAGACTGAAATCGGAGACGTGCAACCTATCGGTGCCGTACGCTGTTTGTTGTGACAGCTGTTTCTGGAGTGCAAAAGGGGCTTCGAGATAAAAGGACTCGTTGATCCCTAGAGTTTCTCACTTGAGATTTCGAACATTTATTTGAACAAAGCGACTCACTGCCCAACCATCACATCTTGGAAGACACACACCTGAAAAAAACTACTGGTGTCCAATGAACCTCACCTCCAGAAACTCTCTGAACTGGTCTGCCGAATGACCTCCCGTGTACGAGTACATTTTCCGGTCCCGGAACAGTTTCAGGATGGGCGTGCTTTGGATGTCAAAACGATAGGCCGTGACGGGGTTTCCCGTTACGTCAACCTGAGAAGGAAACAGCAAACCTGGGCATCTGTGGAACTCAGTTGGCTTTACTGTGACTAGAAGGTGCCTGAGATCAGGCCGCCTCTTGTGAGAGAATAGTTCCAAAAAGAGGTAGGAGAAGAGGTCTTTGGACATGAGCTGGCTTAGACGAGTTGCAACAGTCGGAGGGTTTCAGGGGTGGAAAGCTTTGGGGATAGTACAGGTGGTTCCATGAAGTTATCAGGGTGATACGAATGAACTTAAACTCCAGGGGCCGAATAGAAATGGATTTGTAGTGCGACTTCACTGGCGCCTCAAATTAGAAAATCTTGCAACGGCGAATCATGACTGCGGCTGTGTCCGCCTTTCTTTCTAATTGTTTGATCACGCAAAAGAAGTGAAGGAATAAACGGTTGGCAGATGGGTCACCAAGGAGATTATGAGGTAACACCGCTTTAAAGACGCTCTCCAGTCAAAACGCTTTCCATGTGCCATCTTCCTTATCTGCCTCTTTTCGCACGAGGCTTGTGAGCTTTCAAATCTCACCAACCAATCATGTCAGGAGATGTTCGGCAGCCTTTCTACTGCTCATTCTCTGATTGTACGGTCGGCTGAGTGGCAGAAAACGAGAATCTGCCATTGCTTAACCTTAGTCCATAAGAAAGGATTCACTTTACGTGGTTGACAGGCTCACCTTCGCCAAGATTGCGTTGTCTTCAAAGTCTTGTGCAAGTTCGCGAAATGCCTTTTCAATTGCTTCGCAGGCGGGGCAGTTTGGTGCGCCAAAAAGGACGAACCTGCAAATCACACCCACTGCTTGGATTTCTGTGACCCAAAGACCCATACCTGTTTGGCTTCGGGACGCATAAGTTCACAAGCAAGATCGCTAAACATACACAACAAGATTGTCTCCACCTTTCCTGGTCTCAGAGATTGTTGCTCCTGAACAATCAGGTCGTGCGCCTTCGTCCCGTCAGACCTCTCGCCGAATTGTACACTTGATCAATTGTACCACCACTCTAGCTCTAAGAACCAATTTAACATTTGTGTGCTCCACAATGAGTCTTTCCAAACGATTGAGGAGACGTCGTGACTTCCTGGAAGAAATCCACTAGCTTGCCACAGGCTAAACTTAGATGAGCTGACTTGCAAATAGAAACTTCAAGCAACTCCACAGATAAATGGGCGCCATAAAAGCTGGTCTTACCAGACCCCCGTTGTTTGCCCACTTGCTGCCTGCGTGTCATGCTCAAAGGTTTTGTCGTTTAGCTCCAAAAGTCTTGCTGTGTTGTCATCATCTATAACGTTCGCCCCCGCAGAATGCGAGAAGCACAAGAGTGACAGGAAAACAAGGCTACATAGGCGGAAGCTTCTCTTTGCCGCCATCGCGCTGTCCCTAGGAGCTAGACCCTCAATGAGCATGTGTGTACAATTCAAAACCGTCATCAAAAGCAACAATTTAGAGTAGGCCGGGTGGCTCCAATCTGCACCTGCTGCACCTGCTGCACCTAGCTACTTGCAAAATTGAAGTTAATATTACGAAAGTTGAACCTGCATGAAGAAACCGTGGCTGCTGCGTTGGTGCTAGCCCAGATTGAGGCGGCCTCAAAATGGATAAATCCTGAGTTGTCGTTCCAGCGTTTGGTCATACCGTAGTCCAACGTGATCATTCCGAAAGGATTTTTCCAGTAATATTTTCCAACAATCCGATCAGGAGTGCGGATTTATTTATGCGGATTCCGACCAGAATCCGAATGCCCTATGTTCATACTTGAAGAAGCATTTTAGGACTGATTTGTGCAGTTTTCAGCCTTCCGAGGACCATTTCAGATTTATTTAACCTTTCCGAATTTCCACTTTCCGAACGGGAAATCTGAATTTCTGACTTTCCGAATGCAAATAATGAATTATTTATTCGGATTCATTACCTTGGACTACGGTACCTATTTATTCTCAGTACCGGTATATCAAACGACGTAGGTAGTGTATTGAACTTGAAATGCCACCGGATCACCG
>DF237524.1:0-56006 GCA_000708835.1 Klebsormidium nitens
CTCTAATCTACCAACCAAACGCTATCCCGCAGAACCGGGACTAGCACCAATCTACGACTCTAACTACTGGTGGTCTTCATCGTCGCCGTCGACGCCTGAACGCCACCCAAATATCTTCTCGGTCGCCGGCCGCCGCGCGAAACTCCTTCCGCGCGCGCGCGGGCTCGCGTACAGCAGGGGATGACGAAGTGGCACTGTCCGCGAGGGGGTGACTCTTGGGCAGCACACGCTCCGCATGCATGGAGCCCGCTCCAATCATACAACTTTATAATATAATAAGTAAAAGGCACAAAATCCAGATTCTCATGTAAAAGCTAGATATAAGCTCTTACGTTGCTTCGCGCGGGCAAAGTTAAAAATTCCGGTGTTCCTATTACCGGCCCCTCGAAGTAGATGTTAAATATTGCTAGTGACCATCGATCGAAAACTCGGTCGACCGGAATTCGGCTGGAGGTTTCGGTCGCTGTTCCGGCCCAGTTCCGGCATCTCGCGCATGCAAGGCCCGGGCTAAAACAGCAGCGGATGGCGACCAAACTTGGTATGTAGCCAGGAGACATCAAGGCCAAACTCTAGCAAACAACCTGGTTACCTTTCGTATAAGTCGATCTGTCCTTACAATATAGGGGGGCCGGTACCCGGGCCGATACTCCTAGGATCCTGGGTGGAGAACAACAGGGAGAATTCCGATATACAGGAAGTTTACGCTCTCTAAGCGACGCTCTCCAAGGATGGCAACGATTTCAGGAATTGCAACGATTCCACCGTGGCCACTGCCCTTTGAAGTTTGCACCGGGGCAGCCTCATGGGACAAGAACTCGATATGGGACGGCGGAAGCTCTGGAAGAAAGTTGCCCGGCCGTGACGGGTCACCGGTGCTAGGTTCATCATCTGACCGGAGGGCGCTGAATATAGCCTGCGAAAGCTACCGAAGCAGCCGGTACGTTCCTGGTGGTCACCTGCCAGGCTCCCGGGCAACGCTGACCCAGTCCGGACACCCCCCTGCAGGGCACTGAATTTGTACCGCGGAAACTGGCCGGTACTAACCGGCGTTGTCAGTGCTCACTGCACTCGATGCGAACCGTCGATATTCAGGCCCGTAAGTATACGGACGGCAAAGAATCAAACAGATTGATGCCACGCTGGAAATTGTTGCTACGTCAGCAAAGTCTGCAATCGGACGAGTTTAGAGAGCGTAGGGCTTAGAGAGCGTAAACTTCTTACATATGAATTCGATCCGCAGCATTCAACGCATGCTGAAATTGTGAAGAGAAGTGTCCATTGGCATGGGGCGCAGGGCGAACATTTGAAGCTTTTCTCTTGAGGCCCAGGCACCCAGGGAAGAGAGTCTCGAGAAACCTCAGCTGTTTGCCTACATCCGCAGAACCATGGGGGCTGAATGGTTGTCGGGAGTGATTGTTGCTTGCACTCTACTGTATATCACACAGTGGCGTGGCGTACCATTTGAGGTTCGTGGCTGGGTTGGGGGGAGGGAGGACGAAGGCACGACGAAGAACAAGCTGAGGCTGGAGAGGAAACAGAGGCAGGAAGCTGAGAAGAAGGAGAAGGAGCTGAAGAAAAGGCTGGCTGCAATCGCTACTCAAGCTGGAGCAGGAACACCGAAGGGCCTTGGGATTGGACCATTGCGACTTGCTGTTCATTTGGACCCGGACTTTAGATTGCCCTTCAAGTTCGGTCATCTTAGCGGGCTGCACTTGAGCAATGAGGTTGTTACACCCCCGGTCACACCCACTACTATGCCCCTGGCCAAAAGTCCGAAGGTGCTGAAGTGGAAGGAACGGAAATCGGTGAGCATTTTTATTTGTCAAAGTGTAAGAGTGAAATAAAAGGAAACATGACGTAGTTCTGCCAGACTTTGCAATTTGGAAAACTTGACAACTCTTATGCATATAAGAATGTCACACTTATTCTGAATCTTCCTGGGCGGCTATTGCTCTCCCATCTCTGCTTTTGAGGAGCAACAGCCTGAACAAGAATCTTGTTGTCGACACAAAGAGCAGCTCGATGCATCAGTCTTTGCTTGATGGAATCACGTAGAAAGTGACAGCTTGTAACAAACATGCAAACATGGATGTGTTGATCTTGGGATTGCATAGGAGGCGATGCATATTGCAGGTAGAAAGTGCATTTGGGACAAGGAAATGGATTTGGCGCTTATTTGTGTTCATAAGTATGTGCTAAACAGGGTATCCTAACGAATACATTTCTGCTTCCAGGGAAAGAAGTAGTGGCACGTAGAAGATGATTGTCTGAGACTATTTACTTGCGCTCGTCCCAAAGGTTTGTTCGCACATATTTTATCGGTGAGTCACACTTTCGTTAGCATTCAGAAGGATTGACAAGAAAGTTTCCCACGACAAAGTGCTTGCATGTCCATTTCCTGGAGCGATTCTCATGATATTCAGTGTCTGGTCAATGGACATATGCTGGCTGTATACAAAATCTATCTTGGGGTCACAGCAGAAGTCCACAGGTTTCTTTTTCAGTGCTTCTGATTAAGCATGATAGGGAAATTCTGAAACGGACAAATATGAGCGCGATTAAGTGGGAATTAAATCACCTGCAGCTGTGGTTGAGCGCTACCCTTCATGGATTCTGGATACTCAGGCCACAAGTGAGTCATGGGATCACTATGCTGATATTGGAATGGAACAAGCATATCTTCTGCTCTCGCACTGTGTGAATCCTATTCGCGTGATTGGACAAGGGAACACGTTATCTTTCACAAGTCCGTGCCAAATTGACAAGGAAATCGAGTTGCAGAGCAAAGGTCTGGTTACAAAGTTCAAAAGAGCAGCTCAAAGAAGACAAGGTCAAATGAAGAATACTCTGAACAAATTTAGGAGCAGCTTGTTCAAAAAGCACTTGGAGTATCAAGTGCACAGCTTGTCCCCAGATTTTGTTGTGACTTGCTATGTTTAACCCCAAAAACTCATTCTCAGTATAAGATTGCAACTCAGGTTCTTCACCATGGTCTCCCTTCTTCTGAATGTTTGTCTATTTGTCCATGCAGAGAACGAGGTTCATAAATCGCAAGGTTGGGGTTTGTTCATCGATTCCAATAAGGCGCCTGTTGCCGGTTACTGTCTTTTCTTTGTCTAGCTTGGAGTAAGAAGTTGTAGTCCATCGGCAGATTGAGCATTTGGCTTGCTGGCTTGTCCTCTTAGGAGTAGTCACGACTCACGATCCGAAATTTTGCTCCTTGAGTTTAATACGAAAATACGGGAAAATGATATGAGCTTGGGCCTATCTATCGCAGCACTCATGTGCAAACACCACAATTGATTTCTGGGCCCGAGCTGTTCAAAGCATACGTTGAGTGGCTTTATCAAGTGATCATGTTTGATAAAACAAATGCTACTAGAAGAGGAAAAGCGGGAGGGCTTGCAGTGGGAGTAGTACCCCCCCAATCTTTATCATTAAGAAGGGGGCGAGAAGCATATACCATGAAGATAGAAAATGCCTATTGCAAGTCTAAGTTTAAGTTACCTGGTAGGCAACAAATGTCACAGATAAGAGCCGCTATCTTATGAATAATGCACCTTGCTGTGTCGTATTGTGTCCACAAACCTTTTCGGTCATTTCCTCTACACTTTCAGATCTGTTCCCATAGTGTAATCGTCACCCCCGACCCTTAAGTATGACTAGGTATCCCGTTTGGTATGGAGTGTGGGCGCGGCAGCCGCAAATCATCAATCCGTAGCCCTTTATAAGTCACCTTCAAATATGGCTGAAGTTTTGCCTCAAATGCATTTTAAAACGCTCAATTAGACGTATTGATAAGTAAGCCACCAGCCGCGTGAGCCACCACAGGTCAGCCTGCCCTTCCGCAAATTCTCTGCAAACCGCATTGCGCATATGAGTCATTGAGCGAAAGTTTCCGGTCTGCGCAACACGTAAATAGTCTGACGGTTTTGTCGGATTTTGAGGATATCCAGCCATGCCCGGCACAGCAGGCTGGTATACATGACCATCAATCTGAAATTTGTGCACTAATATACTCATGATGGCATGCAACTTGGCAATCCCTATGCAATCACGTTTGGATCCGAACCGACTTTGTGACTGAATCTCTCGATATCACTTATAACGTACTTTGTACGTGGCCTCGAGTCCGCTTTAGCGTATGCATTGCGGAAACCGTTGCAGTAGTTCAATGCAAGGCATGCATTTGAAGTGCACGAGCTAGGGCGCGGCATGTTTAATTTGATTGCTCATGCAATCGATCAATCCTGCATTCCTAACCTTGGTTGCCATCATCTGCCGCACAAGCCATGTGAGTTTCAAGCCTACGATTAAGTTTCCGCCTACCCAAACCGGCGCTGCAGTCACCCGACTATATGCTTAACAAGACATCCAGATCTTCATAAGCTGTAGCAAGCTGATTGAATATACACTGCTGAAAAGTATTTGGTGTACGAAGGAGACTGTAGCGTCGGCAAGGTGAGTAGGAATATCTGGCAGGTAGCATAGACATGGAGAAAAAGCTCAAGGAACACCCAGAACATGTGTGTGCCATGAGAAGCCTATGGCCGAACTGGCTACGGCGTATTTGAAAAGAGACCATCAGGCACATGATGGCGTGCATGGCACCGTTTTCGACCTGCGCGCAGCCA
Source organism: Klebsormidium nitens (assembly GCA_000708835.1). NCBI lineage: Eukaryota > Viridiplantae > Streptophyta > Klebsormidiophyceae > Klebsormidiales > Klebsormidiaceae > Klebsormidium > Klebsormidium nitens. The sequence continues at coordinate 4,635 of DF237524.1, forward strand.
GGTGTTCCGGCCTCAATCATGGTGTCCATGGGCTGGCACAATTGAAAGACACATAACAAGAGGAATGCAACTGCTTGACCACGTCGTTCAATGACCGGCTTGCTACAGCGATCAGGCGGCTGGCCGCCATCCAACGCAATCGTTGGACAGTCGAGGCGCTTTTACAGAATTATGTAAAGAGGTGCAGGTTGCCTGTGGAGAGTGCAGTCCTACATAGCCTAGTTGCTAAGTTCTTGTTTCATCATAACTCCTTATGACTCTTGAACATGCTTCCAAGGTCCTTGATGAAGGTCTTTCCAAGCAAAACCCCTCCCGATAGCATTTAGCGCCAGGCAGGCTCCATGTCTTCACTATCAGCCAGCTCGTTCCTTCTGCCTGATCACAATCTGTTTGTCGAAAGCACTCGACAACGACGACAGCACCTCCACAAAAACGGAAAGCCCGGCGACACTACCCTGTGTACGAAATTTTCTACCGCCCTTCGTGTATCATGGTCATCTGATAATTTATGCTGGAGCTTCCGCTCGGGCCATACGGCTCGCTCCACGTGGAATGGCTTAACAGCGAAGACGCGCCGGAGAGCTCCGACCCACTTCCCGCGCGCGACGACGCGGCAAACCACTCGCCGGAGTCATTGATTGTGCTATCCTGCAGACGGATCGCAGAACTTACATGTCAGTCAAAAGCGCCTCGCAGCCGTCTGATCTTCATATGATAATCGGAATCTGCAACATTCAGCCTAGGAATAGTTCTAGTGGACAGGCTCCATATCTGGTTTGGGTTAAACTGGGCAAACCCGCTCAGAAACACGTGACCGCATCTGAGTCATCCGTTTTTCGACGTCGAAGAATAGACGGTAGCAGCACGATTGTTGGATGATCCCCCAGCCATTTCACATGTCTGACGCTCCGCTTACCTGGTACGGAAGTTCGACGTCGGACACTGGCCCGCCCTTGGCGAGACTTTCAAGGCCGCGTAGAACGTCCGACATGTCCGGCCGGACGGAGTCGTCTCTGGCGACGCAAGACAGTGCGATGGTGATGAAGCGGGTCGCCGCCTCGGGGGAGAACTGGTGATTGAGCTTTGGGTCGACTGTGACGAGCAGACGGTTCCGGTTGCGCGACACCTGATAAGAGAATGGCGGTTTTGTTGGGTATTGGGTCGACCAAAAAGTTGCTTTTTTAATCCCGCCACTAAATTGTAAGCGTGCTTAGGCGACCAAGGTTTTCTCCTATTAGATACCAATGATTCCAAGAATCTTTGATGATTGGATCTTCGTTAACACTGGGCCCATAATTTGTGAGAGGAACGCTTACCGTTCCAAAAGAAGCGGAATCAGATACTTGATGCAGACGCAGAGTTAAAGAGGAAGCGAGTCATAGGAAAAGGAAGGAGGATAGAGGAATTGTAAAGAAAGATTTGGCGAGTGAATGAGCGCACGTTGCGCCCCGCCTGGACGAGGTTCTCCCGTCCCTGCTTGGTGCGCTTAGCTCTTTTCGTTGATGCGAACGCAGACCCGAAACCAGACCCTTGACGCAAACGAAGGTCGAACGGAAGGGAAACCGGAAACGATGAAAGTGGCAGAGCGGCCCGGAAAGAGGGCACGTGATGTACCGCCTCGACGAGATTACACTTGGTCACGCTTGGCTCTTTCTGTTGATGCAAAAGCAGACCCTTGACGCAAAACGAAAACGAACGGACAGAGAAGGAACGGAGAGAATGTCAGGCAGCCAGAGCGGCGACTCGGAAGAGGCCCCGTGACGTATCACTCAACCAGGTTCTGCTTATTGACGCTTAGCTCTTCTGTTGATGCAGAATCAGATCCTCGTAACAAAAGCAAAATCGAACGAAGAGGAAAGATAACAGGAGAAGATCCCACAGCCAAAGGAACCCGTAGCGTTGCTGCCTCCTCCCATCAATGCAATACCAGGCCCTTGACGCAAAAGCAGACTCGAAGAAACACGGGCGGAAGATGCACAAGATCAGATAGCCAGAGCGACCCAAAAAAAGGGCACGTGACGCACCGCCTCAGCAACATTTTATTCGGTGACGGTTAGCTCTTTCCGTTGCCGCAAAACCAGACCGGAAAGGGAAGGAAACAGAAAAACCGGACAGCCAGGGCAGCGACCCGGAAAGAGGGCCCGTGACGCATAAGCAAAAACGATCGGAGGAAGAGAGGAAATGAAAAAGGATCAGCAGCCAGATTGACCCGGAAAGAGGGCACGTGACTTACCGCCTCGACGAGGTTCTGCTTCCCGCCGTCTGCCAGGCTCTCGAGCGCGCGCAGGCCCGTGGCCAGCTCCAGGAGCACCACCCCGAAGCTGTACACGTCACTCTTGGTCGTCACCTGCGGAGATAAGATTGGAACTTCTTAGTGCTCACAAGCGAAAGCTTTTTCTCATGCGTATAGGGCCAGACACGGACTTCAAGAGTAACGGAAACGAAGAGATTGTGGCGCAGGAGATGACGCATCGGTGAACATCGAACGACTTCAACAATAGGTTGTGACACTCGTATGCTTAGCAACAGATTCTGGCACTTGTTGATGGCTGAAAGGTTAAAGAGGGGTTGCGCGTCAGCATTGCCGACGGATCCGCTTCCAGGAAGCGAAGCGGTTACTGTTCCCTGAGCCCTCTGCCTTTCCGCAACTTCAAGGCAGATTGTCGGAAGCTCCCACCAAATAGGTGCCGCCACAGAAGCGCCCGCGGGCTGAGGCGTGGTCTTGCTCAGCAAATCCGGTTTGACGTCATGATGAAATGGACGAAGAAGATTAAGTGCGAAACCGCTAGACTGCCTTGGCAACAGGGAACCTTTCTATCTAATCGACTAGAACTCTGGCCGGTTCGTTGGGACTCTAATCGGTTGAGTGAAACTTTAGCGACTTGTCTAAAACTGTAGCGGGTTTATCGGCACTAGTCGCAGGGGGCCCTCACCCGACCGGTGTAGACCATTTCGGGCGCCAGGTATCCGTACGTTCCTCGGACCATGGTGCTCTGGTTGTCCGACTCGTCCGCAATCAGCTTCGCCAGCCCAAAGTCCGCCACCTGATGGCAAGCCTTGAAATTTGAGTTCTGTGTAATGTTCGATAATGATTGCTGTTTTTCCGAAAATCAAGCTCACGATGTTTTACGTTTAATAGGCGGATTTGATCCCACCTCTACCCAATCAGCACTTAACTTGCTTGTAAAAATGCTTTCAATTCATTCAGGTTATGTGCATATTGCTCTTGAGATTTGGCACTAGATCCCGTTCACCCGTTCTGAGGTGTTTCGTGATTCTAGAGCATTGTCAAGCTTATGACATTCAAGGTTGCGTACTAATGCACAATGGGTGTTGCTGAAGTATGAGATGAGATGAAAACTTGAAAGCAAGACCAAAACTGAATCCGGAATAAGGCGGTGCGATTGCATCCGGATGCAAAGCGAAGGCTATGACTCGCTTACACAATCTTGCACACGGAGGAGCTGTTCACTGCTGTCTACGACGCATCTGGTTAGGAACCGAAGCAATGGAACACTCCGAGTTACGAATTCATAGGCAAAATGAGCTGAAAGCTGGAGATTCTGTCACGTGCTCTTCGCATAGCGTATCGCACCTGCGCCTGCATTTTGCTGTCCAGCAGAATGTTGGCGCTCTTGATGTCTCGATGCAGAATGGGCGGGTCCGTATCATTATGCAAGTACGAGAGGCCTCGTGCGGCGCCGATCGCGATGTTGAGGCGGGTGTCCCAGTCGAGGGCAGGCTTCGACTCTGCGCCAACAGGGCCCCGACAATTGAGCACGGATGTTCCTTCTCGGTATATGCAGAGAGTGACCGAAGTTCGTACGACAAATTGGATCCGCTTACTTTAAGCTTACTCTCTCGCAACGCAAAAGAGAGAGCAGGTTCGGCATTCTGAGCTTGCTCGGAATCTTCAGATTGTCCGGCAGAGTCCTGCGGTAGGGCCGTTCGATGTGCGCTTCTCGTTCGTTGTCGTGAGAGACCAGAACCCTGTAACACCATTGACGCCTCTGTCCTTCCCCGTATCTTTCCACGACCCTCTACGCACCGTCCTTCCTTTTTGCGACCTGTCTGGAAGACATGGGCCAGCTAAGACATTAGCGGCCAACGATGATTTTCTCTTGTGACAGTTTTGAGTAGAAAGCTCAAATGCCTCACCGCTGCGGAGCGCTGAGTCCAGGTTCCCGTTCTCGGCATAATCGAGCACGAGGAAGCAGTCGTGGTCCGTGACGCAGTACCCGCGAAGCGACACCAGGTTGCGGTGCCGCACGCGCCCGAGCGCGTCGAGCTCGCCCAGCCACTCGCGCGCAGCCAAATCCTGCGAATATATTATATGGTCGAGTTTAGGATAAAAAATCAAATGTGAAACATGTGATGCGTAAGCAATCAGAGTCGGGCGCGCCCAATCCCTGACATGGAAAAATGTGTGTTTTTGAAAGTAGGACCAGGAAAAGAAAATGTAACCAGTAAGGGAAGACTGTATGATGCGTCCAGCTTGCCTAGCCACTCGTGCCCGCCCATCTCCTGCAAACACAAATGGAGATGTGTATGTAAATCTGAAAGTAAATTCAGGAAATGGTAAGGGATAAAAAAAAAAAGTGTTTGATGCGTCCAGCTCGTCAGCCACTCGCGCGCGCCCATCTCCTGAAAGGAAAAAATAAGGAGAATGAAGTATGCTTTTGTGCACATTGAAACGAGGCCGATGTCCCTTTGGCGTCAAGAACATGCCGCATCTGAGGTGTTCTGCATTCAGTTCCGCTTTCATGTCTCGCACGCCTTACGAACTTACACAAATCACAAGGCCCTTGACCCGCAAATTTCGGCAGACAAAGCTCTTGAATGCCACGAGAGCCGTAAAGCATGGAACCCTTGAACTGCAAACCAGCTGCCCACCTTTCCACAGCCCTCCAGCTGTTTCACCGCGAGCTTCGTTCCGTTCGACAGGGTGGTCGAAATCGCAACATCTTGAATTCCAAATCCCAATGAAACTCAGGACCCTAAACTCGAACACGACCTAGAACTCTCCTTAAAGAGTACGAACAAAACTCTCGAATTGCAGTCAGCTGCTTACCTTTCCGCCATCTTTCAGTTGTTTCACCGCGAGCTTCGTTCCGTCCGGCAGAGTGGCCAGATACACCTGCCCGAAGGCGCCCTCCCCCAGCAGGGCCTGCCGGGAGAACCCCCCGGTCGCGTGGCTGAGCTCAGCATATGTGAATCGGCGCCAGTTGCGGCCCAGCGCCTTGTTCGCCTGCTGCTCCCGGTCTGCAGCAGTAGGTTGAACCGACTGATCGATTGCGCAATTCAGTGCTTTTTGAGCATGCTGCCGGTTTAGAAGACTGTGGGACATGTGTGGAGCCCACAAGGTTCTTAGTCCCAACCTTGTTGACTAGATCCGAAACATAGGTAGCAGCAACTGACACCGACTGACTTTTCAAGACCTTCTCGCAGGGTTGCTCCAAAGGACCTGGATTTTAGCCAACAAGGTGTGACTTGGGGAATGCGTGTGTGGTGACTCGGAAGGCGTCTCGGAAGTGGTTCGATGCTTGCGTTGAAGCTCTTGAGCTCCCATGAGAGGGGGCCCCACAGGAAAAGCACGCAGAGACATTAAGATTCTTTGAGGAAGGACGGAGCGAAGCTTCAAAAGAGCCGGGCAAGGAACATACAAGACGTGCAAGGAAGGAGATTCGAGCCCACACGAAGCATCCGACAGTGATCAAAGCACACGAGTCGGTTCCAGAATCTTAACAAGCGTCTGTGCCGGTGCGAGTCATCACGATAAACAACAAATGCAACCCACCTGACGCGGCGGTCGAGGGCCGCGCGCCGCTCCACCTCGAATCCGTCAGTAGCTTCTTGGGCTCCTCCAGCACCGTCGGCAAGACGTTCTTTCTCTTCTTCTTCTTGCAGAAACAGTACACCCCGATGCACACAGCAACTAGAGCGGCGACGATAATGGCCACGATCACCCCGGCAATGATCCCGGTGTTGGATGATCCCCCGGAAGGAGAGGCGACAACGGGATTGACGGGAACGGTGGGGGGGGGGCAGGCGCGGAGGGGGGCAGGGTTGCGAGGACGCCCGTGGGGGAGGGGCCGAGGACGAACGCAATGTTGGACACGTTGCCCCCTGAAAAGGCAAAAGAGGTTCAGTCGGCGGAAATACGCTGTAACGACTAAGCACGCTGTGGTGCGCTATGTATGCGATGCTTTGGCGAAAAGAGGAGAATCCAGGAGAAGGTTGCGAAGTGGTCAGGGCATGAAGAAACGGTTGAGCTGTGGAACGAGGCGACAAAGTGTTTGTCCTCACCCTATGCCAGATCAAATGCGGGGGGGACTCAGAAAGTGCTTCCGGAGCCGACGCTTATAACTCAGTGCGGCGTTGCAGATCCGCAGAAACCATTCAGAAGGACGTCGCCACATCTGTACCGAACCAAAAACAACAAAAAATGTAATCGTCTCACCGTATGCTAGGTTGAACGCGGGGGGGACTGTGAAAGTGCTTCCGGACCCAACGCTCATGACTCTGAGTGCGGCGTCGCAGATGAAGCCGCTTCCGGCGGCGGAGGCAGGACACGTGCACCCGATCGCGAGCCCCGTTACGGCTGGATCGCAAGTTGCGAGCGGGTCACACGGATTGTGGACGGTACAGTCCACAAGCGCGCAACCTGCGGAACGGTTAGAGGTTGATTGTGAGGGTAATAAGGGCCCAAGTTCGGAATGGCAAGGGTGGCTGCGATTCGCAACTCGCGAGCGGGTCACACGGGTTGTTGACTTTATAGTCCACAAGCGCGCGACCTGGAGATGAGAAGCGGGTCAAAACGGAGTTGAAATGAGGTTGAGAACAGTTTTACGAGATGTTGACGGTAAGGCTCCTGTGGATCGCAGTGGTCACAGCCTGAAGTTCGAGCAAACCCACACAAAAAGTGTATTAGACTGCTCGAGGCTGTTAAGTTGCTAGGGCGCAAACTGACGACCACTGACGGAACTTTCCGTCAGGCGAATCTGACGTCCCAATGATTAAAACCATCCGACTTCCTGAACATGACTCTGCGACGTCGACATCGGTCACCAGCAACTTTGAGAATGATCCTCAGCCCTTTACATTCCATACGGGCTGCAGAGACAATTTCCATAAGACGCCAGGACTTGTAACCTGGTCAACCCCGGCACACGCAACGACTTTGTTTGCATGCACCTCCCTTGCCGTCATCTACTATTGCCATGCTTGAAAAGCGCCGTGCCGTCGTTCATTTTTCGACGGACCGAAGGAACGGATCAACGGACCAACGGAACCAGCGCCGGAACAAACGGACGAGCCAGCGCCGTGTTACTAGGAAGACGCGTGCCGAACCGCTCATCCAGTCCGCTCGGCCCTGTCAAAATTCATTTTACGGCCTAGGTACTACAGACGAATTTCGAGGTTGTCAGAAGACCCCAGTGCTCACTTTGAATCGGGGATCCCGTTCCCCCGTCTGTCCCTACCCCCGTAGGGACTGCCGTCAGGCTCGGGCAAAACCTGGTAGACGAAGCATTGCCCTGAGTGTACAGATTCGCGGGCCCGTTACCGTCCGCTTGGTTCCGGAGAAACGTGTTTGGGCTGCCGACCGTCGTTGTCCCGTGATCGAGGTAGATGGCCCCCCCCGCTGTCGCGTAGTTTTGCACGAAGAGGTTGCCAATGATGAACATATTTCCAGAGTAGTGGTTTAAAATGGCGCCTCCACCCACCTGGAAAAGTAAGGGATGTAAGCGCAGGATTCTGCATGAAGGTTGGGTTTAAGACTTGACGTCTACGTTTGTCGTCGACTGTAAAGTGGTAGGATTCCTCAGCCCCGAAGTCCAATCTGAGCGCACGCAGGTACACTCTTTCTAGCGAAACTGCGGACGTGGTCTGTGATATTGTAAACGCCTGCGATTTTGAAAAGGAGCCGCCGTCCATCTGAGAAAAAAGAGGGGTTCAGAAGTTGCGTCGGTCTTTTAAGCTTGAACGTGAGCTCTGACAAGATTGGTATGTTGTCCTTCCCTGGTTGCGTGGTTCTGAAAGCGAAGCCGTTGCCAGTAAATAACATGGGGCAAAATTTGTGCTTGAAAAGGTGCACGGGCTCGAAGTGGGCGGGAGTTTCTACTTTAGAATCCGGCTTTCGGGGCTCGTATGGCAGATATGCTTTCTTCTTGTGCTCCTTTTTCGAAGAGCATTTACTAAACCCGCATTCAAGACATTTCCTGATCGAATCGATATAATTGGCAACCACCCGTAGTAGAAGCAACAGGGGCATGTACCAACGTAGCTTGACGTGGTGGTTACAGAAGGACGCCAAGGCAAGTTTACGTGTCGCACGTTCTCAAAACCAACTAGCGAAACGTAAGAGAAGCATAAGTCAGTTACCGGTGACGTGTTGTTCGCGAACGTGTTGCCAGCGATGATGATAGTGCTGTCGTACTTGCCGGGGTTGTCGTCGGAGAAAGCGACCACCGCCCTGCAAAATCAGTCGGGCATAGATTTGAGTATTGAATTACTAGTATTAGTACTATTATTATTAGTATTAACTATACTCATTAATTACTATCATTATTATTAGTAATACTAATAAATCACTATTATTTATTATTGTCGATGATTATTGTTTATTATATCATGCACTATGCATAACTATTGATATATACTACTTCGCTTTGGTCGAACCTGGCCAAGACAAACAGCTTCCATTTCGGCTGCGGAAAGTCGTCACACAACGGCTGAGAGAATGAACACGCTCGAGCAATAACGTTAGTCTCTAAAACGTTTAGCTGTACGACTTTCGAATGATGCACTACCGTGCGCACCGGCCAGGAATCAGCATCTGTCGAGATCTGACGCAGGTGATTTTGCCAAGTAGCACGAAGAGAGCTTGAGCAAAAGTAGTGCCACGACTTCAAAAAACCGGTCGACTCACCCGCCTCCAAAGCCCAGTGCGCGATTATACATGAAGAGGGATCCCTGGATCCTGGCCTGTTGTGATTGGTACAGCCAGAGGGCGGACCCGCGATCCTGCGACGCAGGATCGTTCCAAGTCTAAGCAGGGGTTAGGGTTTACCAGGGCTCTCTGATCTGGACAATCTGATGGCTTGTGGTGCCAGGAAGCTTTTACAGTTACGCAGGGCGCTACTATGACTTGTGGTCATTTTGGGTACCACTTGTTCTTGCAGCCACGTTGGCACAACCTCTCCAGAGCAAGTTGTGTAGGTCGAACTGAAAGGGTTTGGTGAGGCTTAGAAGGGTAATGCACGAGAGCTGGTTGGCAGGACAGGCTCGAAGTGGCCAGGATGAGCGTAAACCAATTGCCGTCCCAACCACAGGATCAGACCGGGATCGCCTTCTCCCGAGCGTCTGCTGAATGGCTCGCAGTCATGACCCTTCATGGATCCCTTTTGCCCCCCTCAGACGAATTCCAAGGAATCCCGCCCAATCAAGGGGTTAAAAGCTCTCACAAGTGTTAGCTTATCCAACAATAGGGGTCGTCATTCAACACAAAAGAAGGTCGCAATCTCCGTTGGAAAGCCCTGTACAACGACTCAAACTGCCGACCGTGGCCGCTCTACCTTTTTGGAAACTCCCGAAACTCGGGGGAAAGAAAGACCGTATCAGCACCGTCTTCGCTCGCGGAGGGACACAAACGGAAAACATATAACGTAATTCAACAACGGAACCCCTGTTTGTACAGCTTGAACCTTGAGAACCCCTCGACTTACATACTCCTATACTTTAGGTAGGATAGTTTCTAGGTAGAATAGTAACAGTTCCCGGGTCAAAACAAAACTGAAAACCTAAACGGACAAATACACCCGCTCCGCACCCGTACCCACCCTGACCCCCAAACTAACCCCACCCGCTCGCCGGGCCATGACCATATCCTAACTAGGACTATACTACCTAAACTATAGGTCTATTCGACTTACCCGAGCCGAGTTGTACGAGAAGTTGCTGTTCCTGATGGTCAGAGCGGCCCCCGTGGTGACTGAAAGCCCGCCGCCATACATCGCCGTGTTGTTGAGAAAGAGGCAGTTGGAGATTGTGGCGTTTGATCCAGCATTGACGGCGCCTGCGGGCAACGGCTGAAGAGTCTCTGTTCCTAGATACTTGCCTACATTGAGAGTCGCTCAAAGGGGGGCGTTAGAGGAACATGGCCTGCGCTTTGCCGCTGATGCCGCCTGGCCAACCTGGTGAGACCCAGGTTTCCGACGACAATCTCTAACAAATTTTTCTGAATAGACGCACGTCTAGGTTCTGGCTTTGCATATAGCATCGACGGCACTTTCGCCAAAAGGTAGGTGTCTGTTTTAATTTGCGAGAAGAGGTAGAAATCGGTAAGGAATGACATGAAAAGTGGCGTGACTTGGAGAGGACATAAAGGCTAAGAGGAGAGGTTTGACTCGGAAAGGCCCAAAAGCTCACCTCCACCCGCGCAAGCGCTGTTGCTGGTGAACACAACCGAGTCAGCGACAAGGTTGGTCCCGGGCCCCGTACTGATTGCGCCCCCGTTGAAGTTGGTCAGCCCCCCGGGGCAGTAGCCGGCTGCGGAGTTGAAAGTCGGCTGGGACTGCAGGTGTGAATATGTACCAGGACTTATGGTGTGAATGAGGGATCGAAACACTGGGCGAAGGCAGCACTAGCTTGACAATCCGAGTGTCGTTGCAGCAGCCCAAGAACGCTTGAACTCAGAGATATTGGTTTAGGATTGACGGATGGGATATGGCGTGCGCAAAGAAAGCACGAATTTCTGGGCAATGCCTTGCACGGCTAGTGTCCGTGTATTCTTTGGATCAGAGATCGTTCTGAACTGGGACTCAGGCACAAGACTCACTCCAAGCGATTAGAAGTTGCAAAGAGACCTTGTTTCCAACTTCTTTCAGTCTCCACTCTCGCTTCTTTTGGACACACAAGAAGAGCGACCACTTACGAACCCTCCGTCTAGCCACAGGTTGCGGAAGGTGACGGTCCCGAGGCCGTTCCCGGTTTGGAAAAGTTGGACCTGAAACAGCGAAGAACCCGCTCAGCAGAGTAGAACGAGAAGTTGCAGACTGATGAAAGGACCCCAAAAGGTGCTCATTTGAATGTTGTGAAACGAGCAGAAAACAAGAACGCTGGGAAGTCAAGCTACTTGATCCAAATCTGTGTTCTCTTGAAGAGGGGTCGCAGGATAGTGACATCACCCCTGATACAGATGAATTACAGCTAACAAAGCAAAATCTTGCCAAATCTTTTGCTGAAAACACAAGTACGGGGAATCAGTCAGCACTTAGACTGCTTAAACACCTGTGCCTTCAACGTCTTCAGGTTCAAGGACTTTCCAACGCAAGAATATTAGTTCCTGAGTCCCTGTTGATATAGAACCAGGAACTAAAAGATGAAGGTTTGTGAGAGCTCACTCCTGTGCCAATCCCTGCATTGGAGAAGATGCGGCACCCAGGGTAGGGGCACTGGCCCTCAATGCTGATGGACTGGGAGATCTTGATGGTGGATGTCACTTGAATGTCACTGCATGAAAGTAAGAAGATAGACCGTCCCAGATTGTTGTCGTTCAGTCGCATCAGTAATTGGTACACAAGCGCTGCTTACTGAGCGTTAACCAGCTACTTGAAGGATCCGGTAGGGTAAAGATATGCCTTTGCTTAACATAGTCCTGTCAAAAATAGACTCTTTATAACTATCAAATGACACTAATGCGCCCACTGATGTACCAAAGAAGGTGACCCTGCTTCGGGCTACTACAACCTGGCAAAAACACTCTGCCTGTCCTCAGTCAGGGTACTACTCTAGACTGGAGTCAATGAAACATCTTCTGAGAAAACTCAACTTATACCTCTCCAAGGAATTGAGGGTTTCAAAATTCGTCTCTTTGGTTACCTGGGGTCCCAAAGCATCCAGAAGCCAAGAGCACCAGGGATGCAAGTCAAGTATTGAGGCCAAACTTTTTCCAAGAGGGGCTTACTTTTGTGCTGAAGGAAGGTTTTGTCTTTAAGAGTTAGTGAGTGTTTTTCCAGCCCCAAGGAAATTCAAACCCTAAATGTCTCGAGTAGTACCATCCTCTAGAGACATCACGGAGCACCTTGAATCTAAAGGAAGCAACGCAAGATCTTCACTGTGCATGCTGAAACAGTTAAGAAAGGGGCACCAGGTTCCAAATGACCATATCCCAACTTCTGCTTTGAAGATTCCTACAGACCGGCACATAAGCCAGGCGATCAGGGTTTGGACCAACAAAGAAGCCCTCAGCGCTCACCCACAGACGGTCACAAGGGTGCCAGGAGTGCTGGTAGCCAGAGCTGATACCAGCCCTTCCGCATCGAGCACGCCGGTGCAGGCGCCATCAACTGGCAACAGAATGAGGCACTTTGTTCAAGAACGGATGCACAGGCCTACAATTGTTCCTAGCTTTAGTCTCAGAGACTTGGAACAATTGCCAGCTCCGCTGGACTCGCAAATTGCTGCTGTTTCAAGCGAATTTTCTCACATAGCACTGCCCATGCTTTGTTCGAATAAGCTGATCACTACAAAAGCAATTGCGCAAGTATGTTTGGTGTACGTCGTTTTCCCATTTGGAAACTTGGAATGCCTTATTGAATCGCTGACGTTCCTTGACCGCTTTGTCAGGGCCATGAGCTTTGGAACAAGCGAGCTATCCAGAGAGTACGGTGTCTTTTTGTGGTCAAAGCACCCCGAATGCGCAATGTGTTCATCACAAGCGTGGTTAGTCCGTCACAAAACAAAGCCTTCAACCTCCCAGCCGTATTGACACACCCCTTTTCTGAAGACCTGACTGTGGAGCTGACCACAAACTTGAGTTTTTTGGAATTGCTGCTAACTTGCCGAGCATCTCATATTCCCTACTGCTGCTGTAATTCCATGCTTGCAAGTCACCACTTGCCCCATTTCAAGTGTTACTGAAATAACGGTGACAAAAATGATGGTCCAGTGGACCTTTCCTTTGATTTGACTAACCATAAGGCCCCAAGGGTCTTCCATGCCAAATCTACATCCCTAGATTGTTAGCTACTCACCAGCTGCAATGCCGGCGCTCATGTACATCACAAGGGCTACCACCACATTGTACCAGCCCCTACGACTGGCCTTCCCTACCATTTCTACCGCCTCCATTTGATAAAACTTCAAACTCACACAGGAACCTTACCACTTCACAGCTATAACCATAGCATGAAAGCAAATACTACTCCAACAAAGAAGCGCCGTCCTTTCGTCAGAAGTCAATTTTCAACGAAGACCTCTGTGAGGCTTGAGCCTCAAAAGTGACATCTCAAACTCCACAGCAAGGCGTCTTCTCCACTTTTCTCTCCCTTCGTTGAGCTACAGGCTACAGCTGCAGCAGCCAGTTCTAGCGTCTTCCTTTTGCAATTTGCACCACCATGATTTATGAATCATGGTGACATCACTTATCAAAAGTCAGCTCTGTCCGTAGTGTGTGGTCATTGACTTGCGCAGGCTGAAACCCGGGGGATCATCTCCTGTCTTTACGGCACGTCCAATCATGAAGTTGGCAGTGGGTCTGACCCGGACCGCGCGCGCATCCGTCGTACTTTCATGCAGTTGTGCAGTTGTTGTAGGTACCTAGCAGAGGCGTGCATGCATACATACCGTACTTAGCACCTTGATTAGTGACTCTGCCATGGTCTGTCAACAAGACGGAAGTTGGAACTTGTTTGTTTGAAAAGAGAATCCCTAGAGGATTCTCGAGGCTGGGTATTCCTATCGTTTTCAAGACGATGAAAAGGGAGACGGCCATGGAGCTGCTGAGGGCCAATCGGGGGGGGGGGAAAGCAGCTGCGAAATCCACCAGTCACAGCCAGAGCAGGACAGGCTGAGTGGCATCGTGCCGGGTGTCTACTGATATCCAATTGAGAGATCTAGAGGGTAATGAGCTAAGGAAGAAGGAGAATGGGAACAAGAGTTGCAAAGCATATAGCGAGGGAGCTGTATGATAGCAGGTCCAGACTTGCAAGCCTTCACGAAGTGTCTTCCAGTTACACCACAATGGAGGTCGAAGGAGAGCTCTTGGAAGTTTCTGAGCTGCAGAGGGATGTACTATACCTCGAAGAGAAGCACGCCGAGGCCTTTGACATGTAAGCTGCTATGAGGATGGTGCTTTGAAGCAAGACACCTTGTTGCCAGCCTTTGTTCATTTGAGGACGAGACCCTTCCATACTCTATAGTCCAGCCTGTTGACCTGCAGTATTCACCATGATTTGCGCCGCGTCATGAAAGACGTGTAGCGTTGATGGACGGGTGCCCTACCAGTGAGTGGTAATCCAACGCATTTGAACGTGGGTGGAAAAGTGAGGGGCAACTGAGCTCGATTAGCTGGCAAACATCTTTGAAAAGGTGTACTCTACACCATCTCGGTGATTTCTCACAGTAATATTTTGGCAGGCTGACTACTCCAATGCAGCAAGACTGATATTAACCGCTCGTGCTTGCAGGTCGTGCATGTCTCCCCCGCTCAGTCCATCCCCCATCCTGAGCCCCAACACACCGTCCACCGAGCTCCCCAGCGCATTCCAATTCCGCTTCAAGATTGACACCTCCTCAGAATTTGAGGCTGGCATGCTAGACGCAGCTGACTCTCTGAAGGACAACTTCCTAACCATGAATGCCAGAGTGACATCACCAGGGGCTGCTCGTGTGAAGAACGAGTGGAGCAGAGTCGAGACCGCCGGCACAGTTCATGAGGTGCAAGTAACAGAAGCTAACAGTGGAGAGCAGGATGCTCTGTCAGCAGAGGGTGAAGACTTGGCGCTTCCAGCTGAATCAGAATGCAGCCCCAATGCAATTCTGACAACACTGGAGTATGCAGCATATGCACCAGGAGAGGAACAATCTGAGGTCTCTTCTCCAGGCTCCAATGGCCCAGAGGGCAGACCAGAGGTAGACATAGCGGTAGATAAGCATCCTATTGATGTGACGCATGACGCAGAGGGGAGCGATATCGATCTTGACATTGAAAAGCTGGCCCTGGAGATCGAAGCGCACAACAGAGCGACAAGCAATGCGGTGATGGTGAGCCTGAAGACCAACTAAACGTAGGCCGGCATGCTGACTTCAAAACGCTACTACTGGAGTCCCCTGTTGCCATCATAAAAGCATCCGAGTCTCCTAAACGACATCAATCGATTCCATTTTACGTTTTCTTCACCCCTCTTCAGATTACCTTATAATCCTCTATCCGAAAGCCTTTAAGTTGGTTACTCAGGAGTGAAATAAAGTTATCTGCTGGGGCAGGTACAACAAAAGGTCTCTGTAGAGTTGCAAAGGGACGCCTGCTCTTGAAAATGCTTCAAAACCCTCTGCATGCAGTCTCGCTTCGTGGAGGTGAAGAAAAAGCTTGTCCAGCACGAGCAAGAAACCCTGGAACTGGCAAGGATGCAGCATCAGAAGGAGGTAAGGCATGTCCTCTGATTGCTTGCGGTGGTACAAGCAAACGCTTCCAGACTCCTGAAGTTTCCTTCTTAACTTACGACGACAGTTGTGAAACGGCGTGCACAAGCTGTAGATGCTGTGGGCTTCTAATCCACAACAAGCATGAGGAGGAGCGGTTAAGGACCAGCCTAAGCATTGCTGTGCACTTACGAGGAACATCCTCCAGAGGTCACTTCGGAACAGAATGCCCAAAGTTGGTTGTGCGAACATTGGAAAAGCCTTGATCTTCTCTAAAGCTCGGAGAAAACCGAAGAACGACACTTTTGGTTGGTACAAACTGGTTGCATTTTCTGCAGCTCTCGAGAATGAACGGCGAGATGGCTCGTCTTAGGACGGAACACGACGATGCAGTCAAAAGGGCGCGTGATATGGTTGACATGGCGAACCGAGCCGCTGAGCTGGTGGCTCTCCGAGGCCAGCAAAATGTGAGGCAATCGATCAACGTGATTTCTATTTGGCATCTTTGAAAAGCACCATTTTAACTCAAGCGCAACTCGGAGACGGATTGCAAGTGGTTTAGGAGCAGAGAGCTTCGTGCAAGGAGTCCGGACGGAATCGCAGACGGCGCGCAGAGATACAGTCCTGTGTCTTGCAATGTATTGCGCTCCTTGGAGGAAATAACGATCTGTTCATTCATTCGACTTAAAGTTGCTGCCTACACATTCCGCTGCGTATGCATCAAGCAAGACCTCAGGTCTAGGTCACCTGTCTAAAAACTTGCGAGGTATTCACACGGCAGATCCCTTTCTTGAAGTTGGAGGATGAGCATCGTGGAGCGCTCTATGCAGTTCCGCTGATTTTCCTAGTCTTCTGGATCGCTTGCAGAGGAACACGGCTGCCCTTTGCGCTGTCCTTTGGAAGTGGAAAGAGGAGACTAACTGGCAAAAGTACCTCAAAAGGATGGAAAGGTGAGCTTGCAATTTACGTCTGCATATGCAACCCGACAGCTATGAATTGGAGTTTCAAATGCTGTCCTTCTTTGTCGAAATTGAAGTCATCGGGCCTGAGGCGCTCACAGGCGGCTGATTACACGGCTAGCTCGGCAGACTTGATTCATTCGGCAACACAGGATTTGCAATTCATAAAAGCGGGGTGCTTTTGTTTACAGGAAGGCGACTCAACAATACGAGCAGAACTACCGCCAGCGGCAGCCCTTGCGGAAGTGGAGGAAGTTGACAAAGCTCGCCAAACTGCACATGCTAGAGTTCAAGACCAAGGTGAGCAGACAACGTAGCAACTAAAAGTGACTTTGTTGGACACGTTGCGCAACCACCCAGTTTGGCTTTTCTCCCAAGGTTTGCGGTCCAAAAGAACTTGCCGGGATTTTCTCAGGTCGTTCGTTGAGCAGTCTCCAAGATGTGGGAAGCCTACCCAGGTAAAGGGGAAAAGTTAAAGCTTGCCCCATTGCTTCGTGGAAGCAAGGCGTGACGTCATCAACGTATCAGCCCTCGTTAATAACTGCAGACACCAAACGGTAAAAACCCCTTCAGTCGCTGATTATGCCGGGCGATACTCGGGAAATGGTGGACCGCCTGTGTGGGCGGCAAGTTACAGTCCCCGCTTTTCTCAATGGCAGCAATCTCCGTCGGCGACATCCGCACGTATAGTATCCGGAGAACGTCGAAGCCAGTATCTCTGCCTTCAGGGGCCTCTGAACACCATAGGTGTCTCACATAGGCGGCTGCCTTCTTAGCTATCAACTTTCATTGTTTCTCCAGATGTCGCTCAAGGAAGAAAAGGAGCGCCTCGCAGCCGAAAGCGCTGGCGAAGTTCAACGACTGCATCAGGACGCGGCTGACCTGCGGAGTCAGCTTGCGGAAGAGAAGAAGGCCAGGGAGAAGCTGGAGGTAAGCAGAAGCAGAGAGAAGGCCGCAACCTGGCGTCACCGGACTGAAGAGAATCTCAGTGATCACTGGTCTCTTGAGAGCGCATGCCGTCCTTCATATTGGTAACACAATCCGTTATGAAAAAACGTAACGACGAGAAGACTGCTGCGGCTGCCGTTCAACACCAGCTCTCTCCTCTCAAACCCATCTTCATTTCTGCCTATAGGTAATGTTATTAAGCGCAATGGTGCGAATGAATTTTTTCCGAGGCGAATACAAATCCCGGACACAACCTTCTTCGTTCGGCTTGAACTCTAGTCCTTAGAGAAATTGGAGCACGAAATGTAGAAAGTGTCTAACGCATTGGATTTGTTACGAAATCTGTTGTTTCAGGGTCTCAACTTTAACCCGAGTGTTAACCCGGACGCCTTCGCTTGGTGCAGGAGGACATGAAGCGCGCGTTCATGCGCGGGGTGTGCGCGCTCAACATCGAGGCCCTGGCGATGATGAAACGGGGCGGGCTGCAGGCCGTGCAGGACGACTTCGACTCGCCCAACACCGTCGTGACAGGGCCTCCCCTCATCAAGGAGCACGTGCAGTACTACGAAGAAGTCGAACCCAAGAGGTGCGTTGGGCCACGCTTGGTCAATGGATGCTTCTAGTTTGCTGACCCCGATTGATTTCGTTCCGTGACTGTCGAGGGTGATATTTTCGGTCGATCATGGAAGGAAGCACCAAGGGACTTTCAAACGTTTGCATCGTCTTTGCTTGAACGGGATGCGGTTGGAAAGTCACGGATTCAGTGAGCTTCAGTGATTGATACTCAGCGGACAGCCTCGGTCCTTCTTGCAAACCTCACCTCAAACCCTACTGCCGGCTTATAACCCAATAAGTTGCCTTCCGCGTTAGAAACAATAACTCCTTTCAAACTCGACCGCAAGCGTGCCTGAAACATCTCATCTAACTACAGTGCATCAGTGGAGGCTGCAAACGCGGCCGTCTTCTACCGGTCAACATCTCCGGGAGCAGTACGAAACGCCTCACCGTCCAAGAGTGCCGCCGCGGCCGGCTCCTTGAATCACGGGGAGTCACCTCCAAGGGATCCCCCGCCAGGAGAGTCGGTTGGCCAGGAGCTTGATGCGCCAATGGACGGAACAGCACCGGAACAGCGGACCGTGAGCGAGCAGCTCAAGCGGAAGCTAGCGGCAGTGATGGGTTCGAAGGGCACAGGGAACGGCGCTGCTAACGTAAGTAGTACTTTAGGCGGAGGGGTAGCTTTTGCGAAGAAGCTCGATGCGGTGGTTGATGTTCGACCGCAAAGTCGAGGAAACGGGGGGGTAGTGAAGAATGAGGCAATTAATCAGGGTAGGAGGACGTCGGAAGTGCGGTCGGCTGTGAATGGCGTTCGAGTAGGCGCCGAGCCTCCTCGATGGAATTAACGTAGGGGCAGAAGGGACTTCCAGCGCCTTAAGTATGACTTCCTCAACAACTTCGCTTGGAGGCTTTCAAAAGGACCACAGGGAAACAGCACCGACTTCTCGCATTGCTCTGATACAGTTACCCGAGCAGCGCGTTCTGCTTCTTGCTCAAGCTCTTCTTGACTCGACATCTCGTGCACCAATCCCTATAGCAGAATATGAGCAGCAACGCCGAGCTTTAAGATGCAAGAATGACCATGTCTCAACCAATAGAGCGCGCTCTTCTTCGGCTGCTGCCTTTTGTGCCCTTTGCTGTTTCAGAAAAGCACTTTCAGGCGAGTCTTATGAAGCAGAGTCTTTGACCGTTGGTAAAAGACATTGTTTTGAAGAGCTGTATTGAATTTACTAGAGCAAACTGGGAACATGTTGCACATTGAGTCAGCCATGCACATATTACCTAACGGCCGCGGTATATGCTATTACGCACTGATGGTGTATGATGTGGCGTGTGTCATGCAATATTGAAAGGCTCCGATCTCTTATTTCTTGGACTCATTTCGGTCACCACAACGCTAGCGCTGGTCTGGAATCGCAGGGTGGACTCGTTCATGTTCAGCTAGGTTGGATGAAGCGTGCAGTAGACTGGAGTAGATTCTGTGAGCGCTTCAATCCGCGACGGTATCATCGATCACGTAACGAGCTTCAACGCCTTGCCAGATGGTTGATAAATTCGATAATAAAGGTATCGAAATATGAAAGCTGGTGAGAAAGGTCATTGACAATGATATTGTAGGTATCTTTGACGTCGCAGCTTGCCAAAAAAATATACTGAACGCTTTAGCATGTCCAAGGCTTTGCGTGCTATCATAGGCAGGGGCATCCTTCAAGTTCCGGCCTTCTGCACGCGCCGCCGCCGGCCCTCGCGGCGAGATCATGCGCAGCTAGCCAGCTGCGCATTGCGGCAATTGGTCCGATCTTGTGCCGCCGGCCGCGGCGCCGCATCGGTACGCGGCCGCCGCCTCAATCGACGGGTTTGAGAGAGGTTTGCGCTGTTTCAGGGTCAGTCATGCGCAGATGAGTTCAAATATGGCGGGAATTTGATCAATTTGAGCACGCCTGTGGCAGTTCTGCCTTGTCTTTGGGCATGTCAGTCAGGATACCCCTGTGAATGGAGGCATACTACCGTACCGCCGAGGGAATTCACCACCTTTTTGTGCGAATAATTAATTTCGAAAGATTTCATGTTTCACCTTGGGATTTGGAAATTTATTTTACATTTCGCACAAAACCGCATTCTGCTTTTTTTGCCTGGTATTTGAGCAGAATCTTGCACTTTCCTATTACTTTCTTCATTTCCGTCTTTTCACCCTCAGGTTCCCATTTAGTTTCAAAATTTTCACACTGACCCCAAAATATTTAATTTCAGGTGAATTCCCTTGGCGGTACGGTATGATTGGAGCGCTCAAGCCTCAGCAACATTTGGTGCAGGCAGGGAAAAGCCTGGGAGGAGATTCAAGAGTTGAGGACTTCATGGAGCAGGGAAATGGAGTGGGGAATCGATTTGCGGTGTTTTGAAAAGGCATCATTTTGCAGCCGAGATGTTTCCAGCCGAGTGCCCCAGCCTCAATGAATATCAGATCACGGGCTACTTGGAATAAAGGTGAGGCATGTACTCTGGTCCCCGGAACAGGATTGCCACGTTGTTTGTCTGTTTGTGTGGATGATCCATTTAGGCTGGTCTCGAAACATGCTTGGGTAAGACTGATATGGGCGTAGCTACAAGTTTCAGTTACTCTGAACCACCATTGATTTGCTTTGATAAGGAGTGGGTTGGGAATTACCACGAAGAATTTTGGCATCCGGATCAATTCCTCAAATTGGAGGCCAAGAGTACCGGGCCTGCTTCTCATACATGGACGGGCATGAGGGTAAACCAGTGTAGTGTACAAACCGAAGAGTCCTGTTGATTATTTTTGTGTCCTTTTTAATTTTACCAAAGGTAAACCAATTCGCTCCTTCTCTTATAGCGTGTTCATCTTTCAGCCTGATTGTTTGAGTCATGTTTGGGCAATGTGCATAGTCTGAGTTTGATTCGACCGTTGAACATCACCGTTTGTTGTGATGCAGGCAAAGGCCTCCCCGATTGAAGCGGTGACCACTTCTTTGCGGCACCACTAATCAGCATCAGCCTCTCGCAAACAGATTGTCTTGAATCTTCAGGACTCTGGCCTAGCAGCTCTCGGATGGAGTGTCCTTAGCATCTACAATGGAACTGCATTCCATAGGGGAGAAACCGTACGGCAGAGAAGACGAAGGCCTTCGAAGAACAGCGTTTTTCCCCTATAGGAACACCCAGTCTGAGCAAAGTGAGAGAGGACTGCAAAACGAGGGAGTAACGCCTGTTTCCGGAGGCTATGAAGATGGTCAGACTCCTCTGCCCTCTTTGAACACTTTGCCTGCCCCTTCAAACATTGCCAAGAGTAGAAACCCCCCTTTTGCTGGCCATCCCGCTTTCCCTTCTCCACAGCCCCAAAACGCTCGATCTCAATGGCAAAAGGTGCAAGCCCCTCAGGAAGAGTTGGGGGACGAGCCTCCGGCAAAGGGGGGTAGATTGACAGGGACGGTGGTGCAAACGGCACCCCCCGAGAGGGATGCTTTCGCTGCAGCTGCTGCGGGCCTTGCGGCGGCTCTTAGCCCCCAGTCAGGGGCTGCCTCAGCATTTAGCTCTGCTAACACTCAGATTCTCTCTGGGCTTCGGAAAGGGAGAGCGGCAGATTCTCTGGAGCCCTCCAGCGCTGGAGAAAGCGCCGGTGATATAATGCCAGGCAGGTTTACAAGGTGGGGGAGCGCCAACCAAAGAGGCGGGGGCGCCTATGATGGGGCAGCGAATGTTTGGGATCTGCAGACAGCGATTGGACAGGGGATGCTAACCGAGTGGGGAGAAAAGAGGGGCTCGGCAGAGGAAGGAGTGTTGCAGAACGACGGGCGGAAGTCCGCTTCCGAGCACGATAAGCTGAGGGGATCCGGGGAGGGCGGGGTGCCTGATTGGGACGCAGCGTTGTTTGGGGAGTATCGGTCTGGGCGACAAGAGAGCAGGAACAACGCTGCTTTATTGGCAGGTGCGCCTGCGTCGGACTCCGCCACAAGAGCAAGAAATGTTGGGGTATTACAGCAAGAAGAAGGGGGGGCGCAACGGAGCACAGAAAGGAGGGGGAGGGATCCTCGAGGGTTTGGGGTTGACAGAGTGGGCTCAGCCGGGACAGGTGTAGACTTGAGAACGCGGTCAGAACAAAGTGCAGCTGGTGGACCATTTGAGGGCGAGTTTTTTCAAGAGGGGGAAGGAAACGGAAGGTCAGGTTTGAGCGATGGTCAAGGCGTGAGGCAGGGGCCTGCTGCAGGGCAGGGGACAAATCAAAAGGCGGAACGGGGTTTGGTGAAGGGCGGGGATCGGGATCTTGAGGGAGTGAAAGCGGAGAACCGCAGACGAGAGGGAGGGCGGAGTCCGGCCGATGCGAGTTGGAACGCGAAGGACGTGCTGTCGCAGCAGACAGAGATGCTGGCGCTGATGCAGAAGCAGGTGAGGGGTCGAACTCAATCAGAGATGTTCTTCCGCTTGACATTTGTTCGAAGTGCGTGTTGACAGTTGACCATGTTGAACGGTTGAACGGCTACTGATCGGATATGGAACAGCTAACTCGGATGGAGATGCTGTAAGGAGGGGGGAACTGTGCGTTGGGTATGAAGTTATATTGGGGCGTGCACTCACGGAACTTCATCGCAAAGAGGTGTACGATCCGTTTCTAGCCCAGGGTCTGCTGTCTAGCACAGAAGGTAGGTGCAAAAAGAGGTTAAGAACCCGTTATCTGGTAGTAAAGGAAATCTATCAGGGTCATAAAAGCCCAAAAGAAGAGGCCTTAAACATACGAAATCAGACTCTCGAAAATCAGCACATGCAGTACCAAGACGAATCATTGCGCTTTTACTCGAAATTGACACAAATGCAAACGCAAGCACTTCTTCTCTGCCGCCAGGTTGACCTCCTCCAAGCCCTCCTGGTTAAGCAGCAACCCGCTGCTAAAGCCGTCACCAACCCCACAACCCGGCCTGCTGTCACCACCTCCGCTGTCAACACCTCCTTTCTGCCGCCAAATCCGAACCCCCATTTCGATTCCCATTCGGCGGATCGAGTAGTAGCACGACGCCAGGTGGCAGAGATCGGGACAAACACGTCGCTTGCGTGGCCTGCCCCAACTCCCATCCCAAACGGCTGGAACTCTGTTCCTGTCCAAATCGCAACCACGGGAGCTGGGGAGGTATACTCACAACGGGGGGCAAAAGCAGGGGTTTTTCAAAACGACGAAGAGAGCGAAGCGTTTGAAAGGGACTTCTCAGAGGGCCAAAGGAGAATCAAGGGCAGAGGGAAGGACGGGAAAAGTGAGCGGCCGAGGGAAGGAGGGGTCAGCGAAGTAAGAGCAGAATCGACGGTGCAGCAGTTGAGCGACTACCGGACAGAATTCGAGCCCGACTTCGTTGCTGCTCCTCCCCAAGCGTACGGAATCGGGACTGCTCACAGGTCCGGTTTGGACGGTCGTTCCGGGACTGAGGTCAGCAAACCCAGGCAAACGGCGTCTGCTGACGTCAGCAAAGACGGGCGAGGGCATGCCTCAGAGCAACGTCCTGTGGAGCCGAGAGAAAGACCCGCAGGGCGGGGTGTGCGAATGGATGCTGCAACGGAAAGGCCTCATCTTGAATTTGGCACGGGCGGGTTTGACGGCGGCGAGCCGAATGGTAACGCCAGCGCCCAGCGGGGTGACGTCAGGGGCGACGTCATAGAGGGGGAAGAGCAGGGGTGGCTCAGCAGCCGGTCCTCTTCGGCGTCGTCTCTGGTGCTCTCGGAACTAGCGGCACCTTTGGAAAGAGCGGATGAGGATGGCGGTTTTGAAAGTCGGCGGGGGGAAGAAGAAGACACGGCGCATGCGCAACATTGGGAACGGGAAATGAGGGGCCATGGTACAAACGAGCGAGCAGGCGAATCGCTGTTACAAAGAAGGGAAGTGCGAGAACGAGATCTCGGAGGTGGCGACATCCATGAGAGGGAGCTCGGAGCTCTTCGGGACGGGTTAGCAGCAGTTAGAAACGAGACCGGAGGGGTGCAGACAACTGACGGAGGCCCTCCCAAAGCGGGAGCTGTTTCGTTGGAAGCCCTGAACGGTTTTGTGGCAGGAAGAAACGGTGGAAAAGAGAGGGACGTCGGAGCTAGGTTCTCTGACGCAGGGGTCCGCTTAGGAACTTCAGATCATCGACGAGTTCCCCGCAAACCAACGGGAAAGCTTGAAGGGGGAGGGGAGTTTGGCAGGCGAGGCGAGCGGGTTGAGAAAGCATTCCTCGGAAGCGGTTGGGGCGCAGGGGGCGGAGCACCGGTTCTAAAGGCGCACCTGCTTGACATCCCGCAGATCAAGTACGTGCCGCTCTCGGACGACGATGACAGCGAGGCCGAAGAAACAACCGGACGGTTTCGGACGGCTGACGTCTTGCCACGTGGCAGCTTTGCGACCAATGGGGGGCCACGTGACAGACTGGGACGTGAAGACGGGGGGGAGAGCGATGGCAAGGAGAGGGCGAATGGGGTGGTGCCACGTGGCGCCTTGCGGGAGCGAGGGGGTATCGAGAAGAAACGAACGGCTGAGCGTTCTGGGTCGGAGTTAACCCACGACGGGTCAACGTATCTGGTGGACTTGTCGGTGGACTCCCGGCGGTACCTAACCCAGCACGGTCTGTTGCAAACCCGCAGCCGGCCGCCAACTCTGAAGCCACTGGAAGAGGATCGGGTTTTGCGAAACCAAGATCCGGATGACAGCCTAGAAATGAGCGAGAGGGGTCTTGAAACGGGTATCGACTCGTCAGTCTGCGAAAGGGGAGGAGTTTGGGGCGAAAGCGGGGGAGGGGTTTGGGAGGAGCGGAGTCGGGTCTTGAGGGCCGCTCAGATTGAGGAGTGCGACTCCTCGATGTTTCTCAGCGGTACGGAGGTGCGGCTCGCGGGGGCGGCGGAAGCGCCACCGTTGTGGGCGACCGACTCGATGGCTGAGGTAAGCACTACACGCAGCTTCTTTGTGTTCTTGGCCGATGCTTATGGGTTTGCACACGTCTTCTAATTTGGGTCTTGATGGACATCTTTGCGCTGTTGGTGCTTTGAGCCTGAACATGATCTTTTCTCTGGGGAGTATGCGTCGGTGAGAGTTTCGTAGGACAGGTTGAGGAAGCAACGCTGGGGTTGCTGCTCGGAAGTCCCTCTGTGTTGTATTCTGAGGCTGGACGCAACCTTTTCTGGGCGGTTCACTTCCTTGAAGAAGATCGTAGAAATTGGGGTCGAGATAGCAACGCTGAGCTTGCTTATTCAAGAACTTTTTGGGGAAGAAGCGGGGAATCAAAGTCTGTCTCACAATCTTGAGAGGCGTTTCTATAAGTCTGAACTTTCTCCTCTGCTGCACCGTTTATCAACCTGGCCCCCTTCATCGGTTGGTCGACTCAAATCTTTCAACCTTGAGTGAAACTATTTTTTGTCGGCGCTTTTCCTGCCTATTCATCAGCATATGCCGCCTTGCGGAAGATGCTCTGTTGTGAGTAAGGCAAACCGCCCACATTGACTCCCTCTTCTTTTCTCGCAGGGAAGCACCCTCGCTGCTGACGTCAGCCGCCCCGGCAGCACGCACTCGGCCGCGCCGCCGCTTGCGGCGGAAGCCTCGGGGAATCTCCTCGAAGCCGTGCGGCGCAAGAGGTTGCCCAAGCTCAGGTAGTGCCACGTGGCGCCCCCATAGCGCCCGCAGAGTAAAGGCCCTGTTTCGTGGCCGCTTGTTGAGCTGGCACCACGTCACGGAGTGCGCGCGAGCGACCGCGCCCCGGGGCAGGCCATGCAACGGACCGGTGCCACGTGGCGCCCAGGTGGCGTGCCGCCTGAACCGTTGAGGGGCGCCGCAACCGCCCACGTGTTGCGCCCACGAAAGATCTGCGCCGATCGCTCTGCGTTCGTCTTCAAACGGGAGAGAGCCGTTTCCAGGTAAGCAAGCTGGTCAAGCGGTATGTCTGGTGCAGAACGTCACTGAAAAGGTCTAAGATTCCCGTGTCTTCTTTCGTGAGGTGGTTTTTGCGGGCTGCCGCGCGTTCGTTTTGCCGCTTTGCGCCATGCTTGGTCGCCTGCGTGAAAAGTAAGATTCGGCCAATCCGGTTTCGAGCCCTTTGATACATCTGATTGTGAGCATTGGTACAAATCAAGCGAGACGGTCAGCGTCGCATCACCCTGCTTGAGAGTGGGCGGCAGCTGATTGTTCTGTTTCATTTCATTACTAGACCCTTTTCTTGGGGTCTTAGGAGGCGTCTGGAACAGGTCCCGTTTCTGTGTTTTACGACCCCAATCTTGTTTGTAGGTGGAAAGGGTTACCGTTTCGAGAGCAAGCATTCTCTAGGAATTACGACCATTTACGTGCGCCTTTTTGACATATTCTTTTCAGGAGACGGACCTGGAGTCGGGATGTGGCTGCATCGTAAGGATGTGCCTACGAGGCTACGGCTTGAGTCAGCTACCAGAAACAAGGTTGCACCCTAAAGGTTGAAAACGGTTTGTTTGAACTTTCCCTTTGCTTCTGCTTTGCCGCAAGGCGACAAGTCACGGCAGGTAGCAGTCGCAACAGCTCCTGCGACAGTATCGTAACACTGGCGACACGCAAAGATGGCATACGAAAATGACGAGGACAAACCACCACATGCTCCTAGCGAACCCGAGGGGTGCGAGCTCATAGAGTCGGTGACGCGCAATGCACCCGCATAGAGTTACTCGTATGCAAGCCACGTCTTGCTATGGTAAAGCCATTAGGAGGTCAAAGAGACCGAAGGACGTATGGCGTTCGAAAGCAGCCCCCCTTCTTCGGGATGGATTAGCATTGCAGCAAGCTGAGCGGGCTAGCTGCAGATGCACAATTTCTACAGTAATTTGTCGTCGTGTTTTGACATCGCATGCGCACACTTTGGCAGTAATCTCGCATGCAGCGTGCAGTGGATAGCATGCAGCGTTTTCGCGTGTATTGCCATTGATGACCCAGTTGACGCCATACTGAGTACCTTGAATACCGCTGTATATACCTCGATGGGCATGCGAAGTATAATTCAATATCAAGTTAATCACAGTCTAATTAATAAGATATGCAGACCGATCGCATAGTGCCTTGGACCTGCGCCGCGGCTTCTAATTCTAACATGCACCACACATTAATGCATGTGTAACAGATAATTTCCGGCCGGCGCTCATGCATCATTGATCATGATAAGCCAATGGCGTTTGACTACGGCGCATGTTTGATTAAAGAGACCATTCAAGATATCGATCAAGATTCAAGATTCAAGATGGATCATTACATCCGGGTAACTGAGCTCTAAGGCTCAATCCGCGTGCAAGGCAACCTTGTGTAATCGAAATTTGATCAAGGCGCTGCATATATTGTAACTTTCAATGCAACGCCTCCGATATGCTATAGCTTAGTAGGCTGTGGATTATAAAATGAGGTCACCCGTCCGGTCTCCTCGAACTGTCACTGCATACGGCACAAGGCTTGGCGGCGCACTAAGTTCGTTGCGATTCATATGATCTTTCTTATTCTCTGCTTTGCACGCGCTACAACACGTAGGATCTACCGTATCTTCCAGAACGTTCACTCAATTCTAGCCGCTGTAACCCCGCCTCTTTGCTACAAGGACAATCTTGTACCTTGAAATGTTGTACCAATGAGAATGCAAGACTCAATAACTTAAGCGTCCGGTCAGCTCGCCGTTTTCGAAAACTTCATCTGTCTTGCTTTCATCCTAACTGCTCCACTCCACCTCTGCCTAGGTGTCAGGAGGGGCTACGACCCGTGTCAGTCAACAATTTCAATTCAGTAGGTTGCGTTTGTGGTTGGTTCAAGCCCGGTTAGCGTGACAGGGTACATCTTCGTGTTGATTGCCGGCTCGCAAGCGTCCCCAAAGTGGATGATGGGCAGTTGTATGGTCCCGTTTAGGAACGGGATGTATCGGTCCTGGTTATCTTGCTTCCAGATGATCATTTTCTCAAACTGGTCGCCGCAGTTGTGAAGCGGGCACGAGGTTTGGTTAACCAGGTCGCAGTTGACATGCTGCAAAAAGGTTGAGAGATGGGTTGGCGTCAGTAACTTAAATCAAAGGAAACGATGCGCACGTCTCAATGTTCATTGGGCACTTTTTGGAAGTAATTGCTGGCGGAGTCAACCAGCCGAAATCTGTTGTTGAGTTGTCAATTCCACACAGCAGAATCGTGAATAGGTCCACTGGTCGCTTCCATGAGTGACACCTGGCTGCCTGTGAGAGCTACTCGCCCATAACAAAGGCTTGCAGCTCCACAGCGGTTTGTGAAATCATCGGATGCTTAGAAAACCACCTGCGGTTCACTCATTGCAGTAAGCTTTTGAAAATATCTGACTTTCAGAGACCGATTAAGAAGATTCGGATTTAAAACCTTGGGCACCTGGGGGAGTTGCGCGCGACATTGATGCGCTTCTCAAGGCAGCTTCTTTGAGATAACCAGCCCGATTAAGAGATTTATCACTTCAGGCTTTGTATAACTCTGCCACTCCTGGACACATCCATTCAGACTGCGCTCACAACTGCCCCACATTTTTTTCACAAGGGTCAACTTGCCCAAAGTAGATCGAAAAGCGTGAGCAGACTTGCTTAAGGCCTGCCTAGAAAGAGTGGGCAATATTTGCAGGCAATCTTGCAACTCTGATAGATATCACCGCTAAAATTTGATGCAAAGAGTCTCATGCAGAAGGCAGTCAGCAGTTACATCAAGACTCATTCCAGGGCACCTTAGTCTAACAATCTCACTTGACTTATGCAGCATTAGGAAGATATTCAAAAAAAGGGTCTTCCGTTGGCTGCATCTAAAGTGCCCCTTTTGCATAATTTGAGCTCATCGGACCAGGTATTAACCGACTTCACAGCAAAAAGGCGAAACCTTTGTGCCAGCAACACCCACAAACAACAGAACCACTGGTCTGCACTGAACGCTTGGCATCCTGCCCGATGTCTATAAGCTTGTTCCTACATTGAGCGGCGCATCCCTTGTGGAAGGTGCCCCAATGCTCTACTATCCAACAAACAGGCATTTGCTTAAAGACCTGACTGATTGATGGTTCGACTGTGACATGGATGCTGTGATTGGCTGTGGTTTGAAGGCATAAGGCAACTAGCTTTGACTAAAGAAGTCGGTGTCAAGAGCAAACCAGAGCTGAGCTAAACCGGCTGAACAAGTCACTGTCAACAGAATCGTGATTGATCACATCCCTTCAAACAAGAGATCCCACTTTGATTGACCCGGTTCTCAGACATCGAATTCAACAATGCCAGTCATGCCATCAATCAAAGTGGAAATCAGACGAAGTTTCGATTGATGTAAGTGGGTCTCGGGCGCTCACCTGAATGGACTCCATCGCTTGGAAAACAGGCCCATTGCCACAGAGGAGGGACTCCCCAGGTCCGCAAAGAATCCGCCGCGACCGCTGCGGGTGGCGCCGCAAAAACAGGCGGGCGCCCATCATATCGCCCGGGTCTTCCGTCACCGGCGCAGGCTCCGTGTCAAAATAATGCATCAGCCAGTAGAAGAAGTTCTCCATCGTTTCAACGTCCCAGAGCGCGACTTGTGTCGTCCAGTCGAATGCCGAGACCCACCCCTCGGGGAACCGCGTGAAGAAGGAAATGTCTTCGTAAAGGCCGACGTCGTTGTCGAGGAAGAGAGCTCGTTGGTAGCCCTCCGCTCGCAGGATCTGTGCCGCCATGCCGAAACGCGTGTACATCAAATCCCAGAAGCAGGTCGTGATGTTGAGCCGCTTGCAGTACGCTTTGTGCTTCTGGTCGAACGTTTTGAACAATGGGCCCTGTTCCAGGTCGTCAATCCACCGGATGTTGATCCGGTACGTCCCCAGAAGCGTAATCATTTCAGGGTGCCGCGTAATGACCTCCTTCGGCAGCAGGAAAATGATAGGCGCGGTGGGGTTCGAGATCCGGGCCACCAGCACTGCCTTTAGGTAAAAGAGGTCCCCGAGCGGCGTTCCGGGGGGGAACTTTGTGTAGGCAGCTAAAAACACAATGGCCGTCCCCTGGTCCCCCCCAGATCTGCACTTGACCCCGTTTGCAAAAGGCCGGCCACAATGGTTGCTGATGAACCCTTGGAAGAGGGACGAGTCGACGCTAGAATAGATTTGCGCCTGTCGGTCTGAGGAGAAGGACAGCCGAAGGGGGAGTTGCGAGATGGCAAAGAGAACCAAGCACATTGCGCAGACGCCCACAAGGCTCGTCGGCTTGGCCGCCCGCCCCCACGCGTCTCCAAAAGCGGGCGCCATTCTGAGATCTGGCGCCCCAGTTCCCTGCCCCCCTGTGTTTTCAGAGTCTTGAACAACTTGTGTCTTTTGAGTCCTCATTCCCCGAAAAAGCAGCACCTCTTTCACCCCACAAAATACAATGCCAGCAGGCGACAGAAGCGGGTGGTCTTTCTTCAGCTCTCTAGAATGGCTTCGTCGTCTGTAGTGCAAATGCCGTGCTGCCAGCCAACGACAGATCAGATGAAATGCTGGAGCCTGGGAATTGGAGTCGGGTTTAGCTAGCGACAAACTTCAAAAGGCGACAAATGAGGAGGCACGCTCGAGCCTCACGTGCGCAACGGGTCGACCGTACGCCATCTTCGTCGAAAAGTGTACGGATGGAACCATGGTACATACCTATTCACATAGGTATACTTGACTTGTCTGACGGAATCCTGATTCTCTGGTTGCGGTACCCACTGGTACACAGGTTGCCAGATGGCAAGCTCTCCGCGAAATTGTAGAGATTCGAATCTTAAAATGTTGATAGCCCCTCCATTCTCGAAAATTAATGTCAAAATAGGTAAGGTATGTCAAAGTTGCCCGATGCCCGCAGAGAACATGACGGGTGCAATGATCGCATTGAGTGATCACTCTAGCCTTAGGCGCATTCACTGAGTCACGTGCAGGACCAGCCTTCTACCTAGGACCAGTAGGCCGCGCGCAGGCAATGCGTATCTAAATGCAAAAACTGGGTATGATGGACCATTGAGGGTCCACTTTCGAGCCAATTGCTCATGAGTCATGAACTTATGACTGAAGTTATCGATCACTCACATTGCATTGCCCGGCCAGCCAGCAGTAAACAAAGACCAATTGTGAACACGGCACCAGGGTTTAAGCTGGAAAGCAATGTACCATGTTAGGAAACGGTCGGAGGCCTGTCATTGCTAGAAGGCCAGGTTCGATCAATGGTCTGATCATAATTTCATAATTGGTGCATAACTTAACAGCGAGTGGCCCAAATATGCCACAACGAGCCACAGTCTGGAGCGGCTTCCCCTCTGATGGAACTATATGACATTCGCAATCTGCTCATTCCAGATTTGCCCACCTTAAACAAAGTTGGAGAGATTTCTAACTCAAACCTTTCATGTCCGCCCATTCATTTCAGCGCCTCACAGCCCATTTGCATCCGAAGAATATGGATGCTGAATAGGATGTGTACCTGAAATGGCACTTATCTGGCCGCAGAACATCGTGCTCAAGATGTCCTTGAGCACGAGAACATGTTTCCTTCAAATCGAATATTACTGTTGTTTAGACGGGTCGATTTCTCTGTAAATGACAGGGCTACATACTTATGCAAGTATTTGCGACATTGCAAACATCAAGACCGACTCCCATGTATCAAGTGTCATCACATCTGTCGGCCAACGTCCTGCCTTAAGCTTTTCTTGAGCGCTTGTAAGCCACAGGTTCCGCTTCTTCGCTGCCACCTGCGCTAGCACTGGCCCCAAGGGGTGATTGGCTACCTTGGGTTGGTGCCTTCCTCTTCGCGTTCATGTTGATGGCCAGCAATTCTTCATCTTCTGCATCTTGATCTTGTGTCTGCAAAGATGCAAAAAGTGGAGAGC
This sequence comes from Klebsormidium nitens, assembly GCA_000708835.1. NCBI lineage: Eukaryota > Viridiplantae > Streptophyta > Klebsormidiophyceae > Klebsormidiales > Klebsormidiaceae > Klebsormidium > Klebsormidium nitens. The sequence continues at coordinate 36,341 of DF237524.1, forward strand.
AATGAGAAAACTCGACAGTTGGGTCCAACCAATCACGGGAGGCTTCTCAGCCTACCACTGAATACAAACGCGGTATGACAAAGTCCATCTCAACAAGGAAACGCTGTGCCACAACCGTCAGCAGCTTAGCGGCTTGAAACCAAGAATCCACGAACAATACACACGCCTCATACCAAGGGTTATGTCGACCAGCAACAACTCTCAGTCTGGTGCGTTCCTCTGCGCCAGCTTGTCGAACCAAGACAAGCAGGGAGCTGGAACTGCAGACTTCCTTCGCTTTCGAGAGGCCACGAAATTACCGAAAGTGAGCCTATCACCAACGCCCCCCAACGAGACACGCCTCACATGTTGCGTGGCATCGTAATAAGCTTCTTTCCAACGAACATCGATTGCAACACAGAACGCGAATTTGCATTCAGCACAGAAAAATGTTCTTTATTACAAAAGACTTGTGTGCACTTGCAAACGGGTTGCATCTGAACATGCACGATTGTGGAGTGAAAGTCCGGGAATCCTAATTCCGCGTCCCTTACCGGAGCGTCAGACTCGCCCGCCTCCTCCTCCGTCTCCTCGCTGCCAAAGAGCGGCTTCATTTGCGGCCGCTCCGCTTTCCGCCGCGTGGGTAGCTGCTCCTCGGTTGCATTGTACGAGCCGAACTCGCCGGTGCCCTGTGCTTCTTCTTCTTCTTCCTCGTCGTTCTCGTCGGGCTTGCTGGACGGCTCGTCGTTCTCAATCTCGTCTTGTGTCTCTGCAAAGAACGGCGAAGCAAAGTCGGATCGTGTCCATTTCAGCCCTTGTCCGACGCCCGAACACGTGAAACCAAAAAAGGTATCGCCGGTTAGTCAGACCGCTCTTTGAGTGGAAGTGGGCGTCATAAAAAGATGGTGCGTGAGATTCGGTGGAATGCGGAGAAGGGTTGGGAGAAGAAGTAAGGGAGGGCAAATCTTGCTTCTCTGACCCGGGCAGCCAGCAGACTAGGTCCGACTCAGCTCATCAGCATTCCGAAGGATCAATTGGTCAGAATCCCTGGAAATTGCAACAGCGAGTAATGAATAGTTCCCCGTGACGGCGGCAACTAAAGCTTCTGGATCCTGTCAGCTGGCCCGACTGAGGGACAAAGTGCTTCAGGAGCTTTGTGCTTGATCTAACAAGATTAATGGCAGACTTCCCGCCTGCGAAAGATCTCAGAGTCCAGGCAAAAGTAATTCTTTGTATGTTCTTTGTATTTATAAGTCAGTCTCGCCGACACAACGCCCATGGACATCTTCCGACGAAATAGTATGATGCCACCCTTTGATTTCAAGGTGGATCCCCGCAAACAAGTTTAGCGACTGTGAGAGCGAGAATGTCCAGTGAATTTTGCCCCCAGGAAGGAGCTCACAAGCACACCAAACGTGGACTTTCAGGCATTGAACTGCAAAGACAGAGGGACTCTAAGAGCGCATTTCGCTCACCTTCCACCTCTTTCGCCTTGCCCTTTTCCCGCCGCTTCCGCGCACTCTCCTCGTCCTCTTCCGACTCCTCCGGAGCCCGCGTCTTTTGGGCGCTCTTGCGTTGGTACTGTGCCGCGGCGGCACCGCTCGACTTGCGCTCCCGCCGAGGGTCCCGCAAAGGCTGCGTCTCTTCCTCTTCTTCCTGCTCCGTTTGGTCGCCTGCGTCGGAGAAACAAAAGAGATTTCGTCCACTCAATCATTGAGCTTTTCGGGTGGCTGACTTCTAGTGAATCTTGATACCGGGCGACGAACTCCGCGGATTCAATCCTCGTCTTCTCGTGGTTGCGCAGTGGGCTACTGAGAGCAAGGGAACCATTCACCGACGTTCGACGGGCTGTGCATGCGCCTCTTAGTCGCCCCTTCAGATTTTGAGCTTTGCGAAACAACGTTTGTAATGCCGTAGGAGACCATAGCTTGACTAGTTTAAAAGCCAGGTTGCTGAAAGCCATCACTCGAGTGTTCTCCTTCTGCATCAGTGTCTAACAGTTCTGGGCTGCCTTTCGAGCCCAGCAAGTAGAAGAGATTCGACCGGAGCTCACCAATAAACCTTAACAGTCGATGATACTCAAAAAAGAGGGTCTTCGAAGAAAGAAGGAAAACAAAGCAGTCAGAAAGAATCAGTCGCTGGCTAACCTGGCGTCGCTGGCCCCGCCCCGCTAGGCTCTTCTCCCGACTCGTCTTCTTCAAACTCCAGCTTGCGTCCATCGGGTGATTTCCTCTTGCCCTTCGCTGCGCCCGCCTTCGCTCCGCCGTTGTCTGCGCTCTTGGCCTCGAGAGTCTCCACGAAGTTGTTGAACGGCCGCCACGCGTGCGGGTTCTCCTCCTTGTCGACGTCGCCCGCACGCGTGTTCGCCTCAGCGATCCTGCAGAGTTAACGGAGTGCTGAGTACAGATTGCTTTGCCTTCTGTCTTGTGCGTTGCTCGTGTTACGACCGAGAAGGGCTCGGATCTATCGGGATGTCACAGATTGAGGCAGCTATCCTTGATCTCACTGGACCTTCCAGTGGCTGATGACGAGAAGAAAATGATTCGGTTACGTCGCTTGTTAAGGCTCACTGGTCGAGTACCTCAAAGACGAAAGCTATTGAGAGTCAATCAAGTCTTCCTTCTGGTTAAGACGAGGAGGACTGAAGATGACTCACAAACTTAAATGCTGTTCGCGAGATAGGACAAGCGAAACAGCTTCGCTCTCAAGTTCGAATACGCCGCAGTCGCTGTTATACTCGAAATGCCGTACTAGAAAAAGAAAGGGGGATGCTGGATGGCAAGCGGAGGCTCAAATCAAAGTAATCTGGTCAACGTAAAAGAAAACAAAACCGAAAACGGGAAGTGAGGTCTCCACTTACAGCGCGCGCATGTCCGCCGGCTCCAGCTTCACCGCAAACAGCACGAGCGCACCCTCGAGGAACGGCAGCGTACGCGGGACGCTGCTGAACGCGTATTCCATTCCGCCCTTGACGATCTTTAGGATCGCCGGCCGCAGCTGCGCTTTGGCAAAGCTGGCGTAGACGGAGGAAATGCGGTGCGCCAGGTCTTTGAACTCTTTGAATGTGGGCTCTGACGCGTAGTCGTCGTCCTCCGTGGTCGCGCCCAAGAAGCGCTTGAACGCCTGCGAGGGGATTGGAGAAAGGAAGTGAGCGTGTAGTGAAAGAGTCAAGCGTCTGCACGTTTGCAACAACCGTGGAAAGTTAACGTCCTGAAAGGGGAATGGGAGAAGCCGTCAAGCTGAATCTGGTTAAGGAAGAGCGTCGCCACATCGAAAACGTTTGATAATTGCAAATGGCCAGACACAGCGTCGGATCGTCTGCGCGCTCGCAGAGCATTCGAGCTCCGCGCTTACATAGGACCTCCCTTTGCTGGCTTGGATGATTGTCGACACTGTGCAACTTAGCTCCAGAGCGCCCCGAGATGGACGTCTCCAGTTGAAGACTTTTAGAGACAGACTGGTTACAGGCGCCTCCGACATTTCTGACGAACTCTCCTTACGCTTGAAAAGTGCACTCGAAAACATCAATCTCGTAAAGGTCTTACAGATGGGAGAGGAGTCTCAAGAGATAAGTTATGACCAGAAACGAGCATGCCTTCTGAAAAAGCACACACAGAGGCCCTCACCCGCTTGAGCGCCTCGAGGTACGTCCGCCACTGGTCCTCGGAGCGGCGCGTCATGGCCTTGATGACGTCAGCGGTGGGCTTGCCGTGCGACACGAAGTGCGACACCAGCTCGGGGGCGAGGAAGTCCTGCGCAGGACCCGGGGATCAATCGTCGTTAGCAGCTGGTATGAGTGTTTGCATCGTGACAGACCCTTGATTGCGAACAGCTGTCAGGAAGGGTGGCAGCGACTCGGAAGTAGGCAGTAGGAAGTAGGAAGTAGGCTAGGCACATGTCAGGTTTGAACTGTGTGCTTCTTCGGCAGATTCAAATTTCAATATGCACAACGGACAAGGCAGCGGGCATGGTCAGTTACATCAGACAAACCGCATTGTTGCAAGTCAGGTTTTTAGAGCTTGTGAGAACAGGGCTAGGCCCGGCAAGACAAAGCTGGCGCTTACTTTCTTTTGCCTCGTCGGAATGACAGCCCAACTCCCGACCAACTTCAGGACCAATCTTGAGAGAAGCAAGATACCGAATGGTACTGACTGCGTTGCCTTAAACGGTTCTGTACAGACAGATTCGAGAGAAACATGATGGTGAAGTGAATTGAAATGCAGGACTTACCTTTGGGACGAGGCTCCATTTGAGCAGCTTGGCGGCGGGCAGTACTACCTCGTGTTTCAAGCTGTCGTCACCCTCGCCAGCGACCTGCTCCTCGTCCTCGTCGATCTCCTCGGCTGGAGGGAAATGCGTGAGAGGATTTCACGAAAGAGCCGATGCTTAACATTAGACTCGAACGATTGCCTTTGCTTAGTGCTGCAAAGCCTATGGACGAGTTCGGTTTGCTGGTCCGCATGCACCATGGTAATACACTTGTCACAGTACCTGGTAACGTCTACCCAGCACCCTCGAACATGTTTTCCTTGTGCTTGTTTGGCCATATAATGCCTTCGCGTTCTTCTCAACAAGCATCCGCTCCCGTAAGATGGACAGAGTCTTTGCCGCGAATAGAGGACAACAATGAAGGAGCGTATCTCCTGTAGCATCTTATTGGGATCCTTGCAACCTCCAAACGTACGGGAAGAATTTTGTGTCTCGATCTGAAGCGAATACTTGAGTAGCACAAAGAAGCGATGCTTCATTTAGCGTATCGTCGAACCCGGAATCCTGGAGTGTCACGCTTTCCAAAGGAACAAACAGGTTAAACATTCACACCTGCAGCGTCCAGCCTCTTCTCTGTCAGGTCCCAGAACTTGCGCACCAGGCTGTCGGACGGCGTGTAACCAAGCCGCTCAAGGTTCGTATCCTTCAGCTTAGCTGCGCTGAAGATCGCCCACGTGTCTGCCAAGATGTCGCATACCTGCAATAAGAGACCCGCTCTAAGCCCGCACTTTCCCCCATCGTGGTCGCCTTTAGCGCTCTCAAATGGTTACAGTAAAGACGACTTTCAGAAACCAGCATGCTCCTGTTACTTGCATAATGGTTCGTTCTTAAACGTGCATCTCTTACAAGCTGCATACTTATTTCACTCAAGTCCCCACCTAATATGCTCATTTAATTACGTTCTTCACCATCCGCAACATTAACTGCTTGTCTGAAAAGCTTTCTCCGCTTCAGCAATTGCAAGTAAACCGCGAGACTGAACGAGCCGTCACCTCTGCCGCGAGCTTCGACTGGAGGCTCTCCTCGCTCCAGAGCTCCAGCGAGTTGTCCACCGCCAGTTCCACCAGCTCAATCAAACGGTCCCGTAACTCGACCACGTGGGTCAGGGACTCGTCTGAGGGGCTCTTCTTGTCGAGTGCGCTCAGGCTCCAGGCGACTTGCAGGAAGATGAGGCGCAACGCCATGCGAACGACCTGAGCAAGGAGGCGAAACAGAAAGTAAGAATTACATATCCTTGACTTTAAAAGAGGACGATTTCTCGGTTCCCAGTCCGGATCTTAGGATCTTGCAGTGCAGAAGCACAGAGGCAGATTGAGGGCCATTAAGTAAAACAAGGGATGAACGACCAAGATTCTGATTGGGTCGGCAATACATTGTTTTCCTGTCATACCACGGCTAAAAGCCACACTGAAAGGTCGGGAGAGCCCAAAGGGTGCGCGGCTCAGATCTCAAGGTCTTGTACTGGATGGAGGTTCCCTAGGAACCAGGAGAAGGGAAGTTGAAAAAAGGAAATAAGAGACGTTCCGGACGCTTACATCATCCTCGAGTCCGTCCACTTCGTCCAGCAGCTCCAGCACGCTCTGGTGCACGCTCTCGTCCGACGGGCGGTGCTCCGCGTACAGCGCTTGCGCTCGCGCCAGGGCCACCGCCAGGGAAAAGTCCTCCGCGGGGTTTTCGCTCTTCTGCAAGGTACATAAGGAGGCTGTTAGCGCTGATGATGCTCTGTAAGTGTTTTGATAGGTCAGTGCTAACGAGCAGCGTAGTGCGATTTCTGGTAAGCAGCGAAATACGAAGTCGAGGCAAAAAGAAACTAAAAGGCGGCTGCTACAAGTCACCCGTGTATTTCTTCCTGTGCAAGTGTAGATGAAAAGACTGGCACTCCATGACTCGTCAAAGAATCCAAGTGAGGCCAGTTCGCACGAGCAGCGTGTTGCAAAATCTACTAGGCAGCGAAAGCCTTCAATACGAAGTCAAGAAGAGAGAGCAGTTCGAAAAGCGGATGCTACGTGCTACCTAAGTATTGATTCCCCGTGTCTCTTGTTGGTGCATGAACGACCAACTCACGTCGTCGAGCGTGTGCTCTCCTTACAATTTGAATGCTTACAGACAGAAGTACGCCGCTTGCTTCAGCGCAGTCCACTTTGGGAGCCCAGAAAGCTGCAATCACCTTCGCTTTTTTGACGGCTGCCTTCACCCTCTTCACAGTCTCGGCCTCCACCTCTGACACCACCCGCTGCGCCCCGTCTTGCAGCTCGGCCTTGCCCTCTTGGACGCTATACTTGAACGCGCGGACGCAGGCGCGTAGAGTGTCCGCGTCCGTGTGCTTGAAGAAAATGTCCTTGACTTGCTGGAGCATCGAGAGGAACACCTGCGGCCGATGAACGACACGTGTCATGTTGAGGAACGGCCCTGAAACGCGCTCAAACCTGTGAAACCTTGTGCGTTATCGCTGCTCGACCCTAGGATTGCAAGCGGAGTCTCTATCGACTTAATGACGGAGCAAGGATGTAACCGGCTCGTCGTCAAGGTCACCGCAGATACGATTGAGCTCAAGAGCAGCGATTGCCAAGCAACCGCACTTTTTTGGAATGGTGTCCCTCTGGTTCTCTTTGCCAAAAGCGATCGATGCGGCCTAAGCATTCGCACTTTAAAACCAATCCTGGACGGCGTTTTGAATTCCAAATTCACATATAAACAACCTAAGCAAAGCTTGTCTTTGTCTCACCGGTTCCTGGCGCTTGAGCGAGTAGAGCTCGAGGTTGAGGTACGCAGTGATCTCGACAAGGTCCGCCACTTTGGCCTTGTCCGCCTGGAACTTGCGCAGCAGGCCGGGCAGCGCCTTCATCATCGCCACCGTCAGCTCCTCCTCCCTGCTCTCCATCGCCTCCTGCAGAAAGTGCGCGGGCCAGGTGAGTTCACCGTGCGGCTATGAGCCGGTGGGGTTGAAGATTTCTTCGCGCGGGCGGTTTGGATGGCCACGGGTTCTGTCGGGCACGGCGGACAGGTGAAGCGCAGACAGGATACAAGAACCTGCTCGTCGCACTGGCTCACCTTCCCTCGAACCTGCTTGAGTTTCAAGGTACAAGCTTGGATGATATTAGTCGTTGCACGGACTTGCACAACAGTGCTCTCAACGGCAGTGGGCGAGACTCCTTTCTGAGAAAGGACGAGATGGATAATCCTCTGAAGCGCATTTTGGCTCGAACTGAATCATGCATATCGTTCGATCTGGTCAAACGTCGTCAGAAGCCACATCCAATCCAATCCAGGACTCATATATTGGAGTTGAGACAGGAAAACTGACAACTCGATCACGAGGATCCAAAGAAAATGCAAAGCAATTTTGTTTCTCACCCTCTGGGCCTTGGTCAGGTGCGCTGTCTTGCCCGCAGTCTCCTTCACGAGCGACTCCCCGCGCACCTTTTTGACGGAAGCATTGAGTAGCCGGACCAGATTGGTGGCGTCAGATTCGGACAGCTCGTCCTTGGCCTTCTCGGTCTGAAGCAGCTTCGTAACCGTTTTCCAATCCTGCGAGGATGAATCTTCTTATCAAAACCTCTTTCAGCACAAGCCAACAGGAAGAATAAGAGAGAAATCTCATTCCGTAATCGCCGGGGGCTACAATGAGAATGCCAAGCTAAAAAAAACATCACACGCTCATCCAAAAGAAGACTCGCGAAGAGAGTAAGACTAAGATTTGAGTTCTGGAGAAACGATTGACCGTAAGAAAACCATTAGAAGTGCAATCCACGAGAAGCGACGGCAGACAAAGTGTAGAGAGCGCGGCTGAAAAGGCAGGCCACTATTTACGTCTTGACTGCTCAGAACGACAACACCGCATCCTCAACTGGGGCCAGACAATACTTCGTCGTTCAGTCAACAGTTGCAGTGCAGAACTTCTTCCTTTGGAATAGACAACTGGAGGGTCGGGTTGCTATTCCTAGAGCGGCTAGTCTGATAAATTCTCAATCAGGGGAAAGAGCACGAGGCCCTGTATTTCTGATAGCGCACCTGCAGCACTGGCGTCGAGTCCCAGAGTGCGTCCACCACGTAGCTGCACAGGGCCCTGTTGCCGGAAAACTCTGCCAGGATGTTCATTACCCGTTTGAGCTGGCCCTCGGGGGTCTTGCTCTCCTTTGCACCTGCCGAACGACGGACAGAAACGACCTTCAGTTTCGGGACAATAAGCCTGCTAGGGCCCAACCAAAACTTCAAGTACAGGAATCGTGAGCCGATGGCAATAGACGACACGATCTCTGGCTGCGTCTTCGAAAGGACATTTGAAATGGAGAGCCTATTTCCAGCTTTTGAAGAAAGGTATCGAATCACCAGAGGCCCGTATCCAGTGGACGCATCATCTCAAATCTCAGGGTGTCAAAGAAAACTCCACATGCAATCATGAATATACGTCTGACCGGCTCAGACTGTCACGTCACATAGTGCAACAACCCGCCGCTCAGATTTCAAAGACACCCCGAGGATTATGCGTGACTTTCGGTCGACGAGTTGCGACTTAGCCTATCAAAAGCCCTTGGTAACGTCTCGAGGCACTTTCCCAAGGACAGAATAAGCAAGTTCTAGCGCTCACTCTTGCCGGTGGGCGTGCTCCCCTGGACCAGCGTCTGCGAGACGAGTTGGTCGTGCACGAGGTCCCCCACGACGTGCCGCATCTGCGCCGACTCGTCCACCAGCAGCTCGTACAGCCGGCTCGTGTCCTGCTCCTCCAGTAGCTCGTGCCTGCACTCTCATTTTAAGCCGTTCACTCCAAAATATAACTGGGAGTGCTCAAAAGACGACTTCGATCCGTTGCGGAAAGTCAGGGAGTCGGTCCTTCCTCAGCAACCAGGGAAGTGCCGAAGTGGCTGAAGTCGCCGCTCAAATGGAAAGTTGGTGCAACGAAATTGTCGTCCTCAGGACTGGACAGATGCATCTTGAGTCTGACGCCAGTGACCGGTATTCTGAAAACTAGGGCCCACGACAGGCGTAGGCAACCCGTTATATTTCAGGCTGTTTCGTACACTATTTGAGATGTTCTAGAGGAGCTCCGAGAGTAGGTAACTGGACTTTGTATTGCTTACCATCTCGGTGGTTGCGTCTCTGGATTACCATTTTGCGGCCCGCTTGGACCGCAATCCTAAAAGCAGATGATGCAGAAACGGAGAGTAAACGGCGTCTGACCTGAGGAGCTCCTTGATGAGCTTCACGGCCTCGACCGCAACGTCCTCATCGATGTCCTCCGCCAGCTCGAGCATCCGCCCGCAGAAGCGCTGAGTGAAGAGCTCCAGCGACGCAATGTTGTCCTCCACCTCGTACAGGTTTCGCAGGGCGATCACCGCAGTCTGGCGGACGTGCGCATCCTGGAGGCATGGAGGAATCACTTCGAAGTGGACTCGTTTGCTTAGCTCCACTCTCGTATTTAAAGTGACGACATGTTAATCGAGTGGCTCGAGTCGGCGACTTCCTTACAATCACAAGTCGTCGCCTCGTGCTTGGACCTGTGATCGCTTCAAGAGACCAGCCTGTTCTCGAGAGAGACCGAGCTATTAAGAGACACCGCTCTACGAAGTCTTGCACACGTCCGGTGGAACTGCACCTTCAGGCTGTCAGGTCGTGAGAAAGTCCGCATTGTGCGCAGGTAACGAAGAGACCTCCGAGTGGCTTACTTTGTCGTTGAGCATCCAGCCGAGGTACTTTGTGTACAGATCCTTAAGGAACATGGACGGATACTCCAGAATCCAGGACCCCAGGGCCTCCACGCTGTTGGCCCGGATGAACTCATCGACATCGCGATACCGGTGCATGAAGACGCTGCACGCCAAACGGTTCGGCATTAGTTTTGCACAAGAATTTGCTTCTCTCTAGGGTTGATGATCGCAGCCTTCGCTGAGCTGTTGCAGGATCGCTCAAAACCGGAACGACCAATTAGCGTTCATAAGCTCGACAATGTAGGTGCCGTGGACAACTCTACACGATGCACGACTCTGCCAAGACAGGGCCCCCTTCACAAAAATTGACCACCACTCAAACCCGAAAAAGGTGTTTGGTCAAACACCGAAGGAGCTTTCTATGGTATGTTGGAAGCTTACCCCGTGAACAGTTTCCGCATCAGCTCCTCAGTCGCAGTAGTCTTCGAGTGCATTTCTTCCAGCGTCTTGGTCAGGTCGGCCACTCTGGATGCGTTCTTCTTCTTCTTCTCTGCCTGCAGCTGCCGCTGAGTGGTCTCCCTCAGATCCGTGCATGACTTGGCCACAGTCACCAGGGAGGAGACGAGCTGAAGACCAATCAACGTCCCGACCTGACGGAATGTCCTCACGCCAGTGCTGTAGAGAAGACAGAGTATGCTCCTGTCAACTCGTCTTGTTTCAAGGGTACTGTCAACGGGTTGACAACTCCCTGTCTGTAACGACACATGTCCTTTCGAAAGTGATCCGCTCGTTAGTATACAAAAGGCAGATGCATGACCATCTTGGTAAATCAAGGAGTTACCGAAATCCAAACAAGGCAAAGCGGAGAGGTAAGGACCGACCTCTCTTGATGACCCCGATATCATACAAAGCTGACGGGCTTGCCCCAACATCAATGTGCTTTCAATTTACAGTGCGAGATGCACAATGCTTTTGGGCATCATTCCAATCTTCATATACAGTGCCGGTTTAAGAAAGCCCCAACCTGGCCAGGCGCAACCATGGAGTTCCACAAAGGTCAATGTGGAAGTACTAGACAATGCATCTTGAGTCGGAAAAGTACAGTTTGATCGGATGACGCAGTAGAGCCGAGATTGCATGCCGGGCCTACCAAGAGATTGCGATGATGAAGCCGATGCACTTGTCGAACAGCTTCTCATCAAAGAGGATGTTGCTCTGACACTCCAAGACGAGGAGGTCCCAGAAGTCGAGAAGGTTCTGCCGAAAGTGCTTCAGCTTCTTGTCCTTTGAGACGAGGTAAGTCTCCACATGCCCCTGCAAGTGATGATAGATGTGTTCAATTACCCCGTCTGCCACCCCCTTCGAGAAAGGACGAGAAAGGACACGTTACGTCACTCAAATTCGACTTGAAACGGTGTCAGGCTCTTAACTTCAGGGGACTGAACATTGCATTGGACATTGCACAGATGCATCAATGATGGTGGAAAAGGACGACAATGAAGGATCACAATGGCCGCTATTAAATAGAGCCAGTTTCTGCAGCACTTTTGTCCTATGAGCAGCCTACCTCCTCCGCGGATGACACAACGTCCTTGATGAGATCATCAATGTCGCTCTCGTCCATTGGATCTTCCTCAGGGATACTTACGCTGCTTCCGCAAGCCTACATAAACAGGATAAGAACCAGTGAACATCTTTCAAGTGTGTGTTCATCGTTGTGCATACACCGTTAACCCTGGCATTATGCCTAGAAGATATATCTGAGCATGACAAGAGATGCCTCTTGAATGTTCCCTCGAAGGGGCACCTAATACAGATCTTGCATCTTCATCCTCACTGCATTTAAACAAGCATACACTTCTACATTCAAGGTTTACCCTGACCCTTATAGCAATCTTGATCCGCACCTAAGTCAATCTACGAACTCAGGGGCTCAGCGGAGCGGACAATGATCTTCAACTTGGAGCCACTACCCCTTGACGTGTAAAATTTTACCTGGACCAGAAAGGTTAGGAGCTCTGCAATCGCCGCCTGGGGGTTCCTTTCATAACGGCCCACAAATTGTCCGACGGCAGATGGGATTGCTGCGCTCTTTTCCTTCACCACATCTGGTAAAACGGAAAAAGTGTATGTTTTAATGCTTCCATATCTGCAAGAACGCAGCTGCCGTACTGAGGAATAGCCAGATCAGGCAAGGCGACCAAGCCCAGTTGCACCTGACATAGACCTGAACGCTCTAGTGCATTGTAAGAGACCAGTATACTACTGGACTGATTACGGTACTTACCAAGGAGTGTTATCCCCTCCAAGCCGGGCGCATCTGATTTCTGTGCCTTTGCTGCAGTCTCCCCAACCCGCTGCTTCTTCTCTGCCCCTCTTGCTGTGTTGGGGTGGGGAGGTGGCTTGCGCTTGCTTGTTCCAGGAGCCTCTGTCTTTGGAGTGGAGGCCTGTAAAATCATTCTCTCCTTTAGAAAATGTGTGTCATGGGTAACTCCATCTGCAGTTCATTCCATATGTCACAGCTACCCGCTACAAAAGTTGCAACTTTCCAGTGCACATTGCACAGTCTTTCATAAACTCCTATGCCTTCTGATGAGATGTTGGTAATCCGGACCAGTGGCAAGTCGCCAACGACTCACTTCTGAGCAGGACTGGCAACCTCAAGTATGCAAGTAATGGAAGACAGGCTCTAATCCTACTTATTGGTCAACACTTTTCCTGATAGCTCGATGAAGACTCTTTCGAAAAAGTGGCATAAAAGCTGCATTGCAAACAAAAACCAGAAGCTAAGGTCAGACACATGGGAAGGTACCCTACCTTGCTGGAAGATTTCCTTCCTCTTTTGCCTGCCCTTCCAACCCTGGCTCCATTGTCTGTTCCAAAGTCCAACTCATCACCGCTATCAGACGCCTCCTCATCTGATAGAGCTCTGCAGCCAGGTAATCAAGCAAAGGTTTCTGTGTTTGATAGTCTAGTAACCTGGAAGAAAGTAGGTTGAGCATTCCGAGACTCGTCTCTGCCCAGACTCCTTGATATGACAGGAAAACAATGTCACATGCAACATGCACAGACTTTCGAAGCACAAAACCTATAAAAGGCTGCGGCAAAAACGTGCTACCATGTTCTCCAGACAATCCTGCTGCCAGCACGAATGACCACCAGAAGCTCTGGGTGATGAAAACCATCGGACTCACTCTTGCATTGATTTGACATTAGTTGCAGCAGCACGGGTGCTCCTTCTGAGGTCCGCCATGATTCTAGAAGACCTTGTGGTCCAATCCCTTGTGGGTAAACTGAGTCAACTTCTTTCAATGACAAACTGTACCCAGGCTCTCTTCCCTTCTTGTCGTATCTGCCGCATACAATTTCCTTCTACCGTAATTCGGGCAGCTGCAATTCCGCTTAGCTGCAGCACATGAAGATTGGAAGCAAAGCCCCCACAATTAAGCAGACTCCTGGACCTCAGAAACCCTAGCTTGGCCGTGCCAGTTTACAACTCTTACAGGGCCAGGGGGCTGCATGAAATTACGGTACCGTATTGCCTGTGCTGCATGCGCCGTTCGCCGTCTTGCTCTGCAGCCTGCACTGGTGCTGCAGCAGATCCTGATCTCCTGTCCACGTTTCGAACATCAGACATGGCTGGAACTCCCCCAACGAAACACAGGTGGCAACATCGACGGTCGATAGAAGCTTTTGGTTGCTGATGTGGCACATCCGTCGGTTGGTATTGCCCCATCGTGGTCCTGCTGGCGGGAGCAGCATTTTTGGCGCGTGATTGCAGCTTCAAAATTTGAATTGGTACATCGGATGCTCATTGCTTGGCTCTTGAGGGCAAGTTGAGGCTCAGCTTGAGCCTTGAGCCAGCTTGAGTCTTGAGAAGTTGAGAGCTCTTGAGGCAGCTTCGCAGAAGCATTGGTCAGCCTTTCGAGTCTCATGCGGATGGCATCGCAGCTGCGTGTATAGCTGTGTATTAGTACATGAAGGACGCTTCCCCCGCGGTTCCTCATGTGCCTTATTGGTACCACGAACAGATTCTAGCGTGTATCAATCATGGCTAAAGAGTGGACGTTCTGAATTTCAAATGTTTCTACGGTTAGCCGCTGGCAGCAGACAATATTTGCACGTTGGAGTGGCAGTGGCGAGCCATCCGAAAAGTCCTAAGTGCAGTGGCAATTGGCGATTGAATCGCTGTTCGGAATTCAGGTGCCAGAGGGGAACCATTGGAGTTTTACCCCTTTTCACGCTGCTGAAAGTTTGAAGTTGAGTCAGAAGAGAGGTCAGCTGGCTGCAAAATAGCTTGTGGCTGGTCAGAGGGGCTCCCGGCAACCATGCAGTCTATCGGTTTTGAAGGTAGCACTTTGACGGTGCCGAAAAGTGATGCAGTGCACTTTGACTTCCGGAATGGGTCCCTGTTCCTCGTATGTAAGGCATTCACTGGGGAGGTGCAGCTTTCATCAAGGACTGGTGAGCGTCCAGCTGTGAACCATATTCAAGTGGAATCACGCAGGTTGCAACGTTTGCGTGATCGGAATGTTTTTATGCATCAATCGAACAGCAACATGAGGGGAGTCTGTTCAGACCACTTCCACAGTGGGTGGTAAGAACTCTTGCAAAAGCAGCTCAGAAGAATGAATCAATTGTGGAAAAAGCAGACGAAAAATGAATATCCAGTCTCGCACCCGAGTACTTGACTCAGAATCATTTCTGCATGATTTGGGGCTTTGAATGTCTCTTTCCCGGAAAAGAACACCTGAACATAAATCTTTCTTCAGGCGGCGCTTCGCCTTTGGACGTGGTTGAGAAGCAGGCTACCTCTCCAGACTGCGTGCTGAACCTCCCGTCAACTGGCAAGAAAGCGCATCAGCCAGCTTTGAAAACCACCCCGGAAACGTCAACTGACGAGGCGGAGGCGTCTGAAGAAGCAGAGAGCTCAAGACCGGAGCTTCCTCCCAGACTAGAGGACAGCCCTTCTGACTCTCAGGGGGGCGAGTCTCCGGCACCAACAGAGAGTGATGCCCCCTTGAAGCGGAAACCTTCCCTGAGCATCGAGTCAGCTGACGCCATCGAAGGGGAGATCCAGAGGGGTAACCCAGCCAAAAGGACGAGTTCGGCGCTCTACCCCCTGTTTCATAACACCCAGCCACGGGCTCCGTCGCCAAAGAGAAAGCTGGTGGTAGGAAAGGGGTGTCCTACGACCAGGAGAAGCACCGGGAAAGAGAACGAAGGTAAGCAGGACGGTGTTCTGCTGAGCTCCATTGATCAATGCAAAGTTGGGTGAGGCATTCTTAAGAGGCGGAATTTTGATTATCTGAGCATTGATCTTACCATCAAATTTGAGGGTATTAGGCATAGATGCGCATGCCAGAGCACCACTGTGCGCATTGGCTATGAGCAGACTATTCCAACTTGTTCCTTCTTGTGACAGCCGTGTAGAACTTAATAGATTGGGCAACAAGGAGACAAGAAGCTTGACTGGGCAGCCATCTTATGAACCCAGCTCTAGGCGCATTTGGTGAAACATCAAAGAAAGAATCATGTCTGATCATCATATTGGTTTTCTTCCAGGAGCTCCGTGCTCCTCAGGGCAGGATGCCGGAGTGCGGGTCGAGTGGTCCCTCCTGCAGCCCACCGGCCCAGTACCTGAGGCCAGATGGGGCGCCAGTGCCACTCTTATGAACGGCCAGCTGTACCTTTTCGGAGGCGCCAGCGACGAAGAGACTCTCTCTGACCTCTGGACGCTGCGCCTAGGTGAGTCAACGGTTCCACAGAGTTTGGAGAAAGTTGCCCTTGCCGAGGACTTATCCAGGTTGTAAACATGCGCACAATGTTCTGGTCCGCCATGTCACATGGCTTGCCCACAACCAATTTGACAGCTTTGAGTCAGTATGCGATTCGCTGTTGAACTTCATCGAAACCCATTCTGATTTATGCAATGAACTTAATCGATCTTCAACTTAGTGTTCACAATATCATGGAACAATCTTTCTCTGATCGCTTTTCATTACTGCAACGCCACACAAAGTCTGCCTTCTGTCCTGCTGCTCAGTTTGACGCCTTTCTCTGCAGATAATTGGACCTGGTCCCGTCCTTCAATTTCTCTGCCCACCACCCCCCGAGCATGGCACAGCGCCACGGCAGTGGGCCAGCGGCTGCTTGTGTTTGGGGGCGAGAGGACACACGCCCATGGTAACAGCATGAAGACGACATCATTCAATGATGTCAGCGTCTTTGACACAGGTACGGTGGTGTCTCTTGTTTTCCGAGGCAGAGATGTGGAAAATGCTGCCAACCCTTGACCAGAAACTCATGCAATTGAGATCTTGCTTTGCAAAGAACGAGCGAGTCTGCCGTCGTTGCCTCCGACTGTTCAACTGCAAGGATAGGAAGTGGTCATCTGGTCCTCCGAGTTACAAATTCATGACTGAGGGGATAACGAGCGTTTCGAATCTGCTCAAGAGGGATTCGGTCTCCCTAGCCAGAACAAAAGTATGTCACGAAGCACGGCCTTGCTGAATTTCGGGGCAAAACTGGACAATCCCTGTTTTCATCGACTCTCAGATGCTATGGTGTGGTTTGCTGCTCACACGACGGGTCAGCCACCAACCGCTCGTGCGGGGCACTCTGCCACAGCCCTGACGAACGGGCAGATCCTCATCTTCGGGGGCATAAGTGGGTCGAAGTGGCTCAATGACGCCAGCGTCTTGAACACAGGTGAGCATCTCGAAACCCTCACGAAGTCGAACCAACCTGTCTTTCTTGCAGTGCACTACTACTTCTAAAGAAACGCGCCGTCAGCTCTTATTTGTTGCATATGAAAAGGAGAGATGTTCTTTCGCTAGTGTGCGCCAAGGTTCACGAGCTTTGTGGGGCTGGTAGTGCCTGCTCTTCCCACGGTTTTTTGGAGAGACGCTCTCCTTGAAACCATCTACGATGCCGTCGGGCTACACTATGTGCGCACCTCATCCGGCCACCAGACTCCGGGGCTTCCTTTCTATATGATTCCTTTTTCTTGTACCATCATCAGTTGTCATTGGTATACCATTCGCTGTGATAAATTTTCAGATTACTTGATTTTCGTCGACTCAAAAGGTTCCAGAAAAACTTCCTTCCATTTTTTCGACACCCAGGTTCTTGGAGCTGGTCCCGGCCCGTTATCAAGGGCACCCCGCCCAAGGCCCGATGCTACCAGACCGCCACCCAGATTGGGAGCCGTGTAGTCATCTTCGGGGGAAACGGCAGCAAGCAGTGCTTCCGGGAGGTGCACGTCTTGGACACTGGTGAGGGCTCTCGACCAATATCTAAGAATTCCCGTTCTGTCTGGTGTCAACTCGGAGCCGACAGGTCGCCTTCACCCGACACCCGACCAGGCTTTTCGAACGAGGTAGCGTGAGTGCGTTCTGAGCACACTTCGAAGTAGGCTGAAGAATACCAGAGCCATTGCAAGCCGCTGGCAGTTGTGTCTTTGCTGTGACGCTGGTACTTGAACGAAAGGTCGGATCCGCAATATGTCTCTCGTACTTCTCGTCTGCCGTCCATAGCCAGAACGAGTTTTGTCGAGGCTAGCATTTGATACTGATTCCAGCGAAGGATGGCCTCGATTGTCCTACTGCAAACCGCAGGTCCCGTTTGAGGAGACTTCACTTGATCAAATACAGTGTTAGCCGGTGTCACGTGTCTTTCTAAACAGAGCCGTCAAATCCTTTCCTTGGAATACCGAATGGAAAACCTTTTCTCTGAAATCTCAACGTACAAACCTCTTTCCCCTAGTTCATGGGGCAATCCATGTCGATCGCTTATTCATCGGTACTGCAACTTGTCGTCACTTTCCACATTCCAAAAGACGTCCCGCTGTCCCCACCTTTGCAGCGTCGTGGACATGGTCTCAGCCGGAGGTCTCCGGTGAAGCCCCGAAAGCGCGCACGGGTCAGAGCGCGGTTGCGCAAGGTTCCCGGGTCGTGATCTTCGGGGGGTGGGACTACAGCGACTCGTACAGCAGCAGCAAGGTGTACAACGACGTGTCCGTTCTGGACACCGGTGAGTGGGCCGTCCGAAAGTCGCGGTCTGTCGAAGATGATAGCCCTTCCCGATCTTGCAAGATTGGGAGAAAGCGACGGTGCCCACTTGATTTGGGCAGCGTTTCGTGCATCTGATTCACATGCCTACAAGTATTTCCAACAAATTACACGAGTTGCAAGGAGACTGCGAATGTTTGCATTCACTGGAAGCTTCTGATTTGACGAGGAATCATAGTATCTCAACTCGTGAGAATGGCCGACAGCGGCTGCGGTCATTCATGAGGCAGATCAGCGCTTCGATTTTGACGAGCACGGACGTAATCATCCGAAGGTGGTGACTTTTCTGTCCATTCGCTTTATCAGCGCAGTTTGCAACCTATTCGACGCTCGTACGAAAATTGCAAATTCGGACCGACAGGCCAGGTGGAAGACTTTTCGTTATCTGGTGGCCCAAGAAACGCTGTTGTTTCTGTGTGGATGAGTCTGTCGCTGCCCCCGCTAAGTCAGATGTCCCTTACTTTCGTCCTTGATGGCGGCATGATCAGCCAGTGCCTAAGATCATACTCATAATTACGTGAAAGGAGACCACGGGCGATGACTGTCCAATCAAGTGCTTCCCGCCTTTTCTCTGCAGAAACTTGGACATGGATGCCCGTCCAACTGATGTCCGGTGAACAGCCCACCCCACGGTGCGGCCACGGCAGCTCCCTGGTCGTCTCCTCCGACGGCAAAAATGCCGTCGTCTTCACCTTCGGCGGCCAGATAGAAAGGGAAGAGAAGGTCGACGAGATGTACTTGTTGAGATTGGACGCTTGATGGACTTTCGACTTTGTGAGCCAGCGGTGGAGCACAGCGTCCAGTACGCATATAAAACATTCTCAAGCTTTCTGATTGAAGCGAATCTTGCGAGAACAAATCGAGCCGCCTGGAGCTTGTTAAGGCATGTTCGGATTTAAGCTCGATTAATATCTTGAACGTCACATGCATTAGAACATGCCACAAGCAAAGTTCAACGCTTGGCATTGCACTTGAGCTGAATGCGTGCCTTAGCGTAATTGCAAACGTCTCGCAAGTTGCAAACTTGCATGAGCATTTCATTCATGCTTTTAGTGAATTAAGTATCCTCTATCCAAGTTTAACCTCGTGGCCGGCTGTTTCTCATTTGCTGCCGCGCCAGAAGTGTAGTTAAGCGTACCGCACAGTCACGACACTTCCACAAGAATGTTCTCATGATTCCTCATGCATTCAGCTTCAATTACGGTAGTACCTATATCGTCATATGTGCATCTCGTCACTCGAGACATATGTCGTCTGAACCCCGTCTGAACATGTTGATTTCTGTCAATTGGCAAGAATATACATATGTATGTGATTTATCCATGATCGTGTATTTTTAAAAGCCGGGCTTCGCAAGCTCTCTTAACTTGAGGCCGCTTCTTCAACCTAATTGACTGAGCCGGCCCACACTCATCATCATTTATTTGGGACGTGTATTTCAACATTGGAGTGGGAGAGTGGGTACAGTTTCGAATAGATGGTTGCGCCAGGGTGCTCGGAGCGAGAGCCGCCGCCGGTCTGCCTACTGGATCCCCTTGGTCCATTGACCACCATGAGTATTAAGTAAGAATGTCGGACCCTAGCTAGTTTCGTAGCGGCAACCAACTGCGTAATCACCGTACCGCGTAATGAGAAGAGCGGAGGAGGGAGCGGGGGGGTGCGGGGGGGCGGCAGCCCCCCCGTTTTCAAACTATTAAAGCA